>ML831858.1:61497-73248 GCA_009831015.1 Picea engelmannii | reverse complement strand
AATATTATTAAACATGTGCATAAAATCCCTAATACATCAGTTAATAGGTCAAGGACATTACACAAGCCTACAATACAAGTCTAGAGAAAAGGACAAGGCATCCTATTGGGCTAATGTCCACAGAAGAAGGAAAGTTCCTAGAAGAAACCTCATCCAAGCCATGTAAGTGGGTGATGTGGTCAGGGGATGTCCAAACATGTGGGTGCAGTGAGGGCCAAGGATGCAAACATGTTACCTGTGGGTGCCTTTGTAGAAGGTGAGTTGTACCTGTCATGGATGCATTTTTTCCAGGCCCATTCTTGCCTTTTATTCTTCATTCTTTTATTCTTTTATCTTTTATTGCTTTTTGTTCAAGAGCTAATCAGGGGACACTACCCTGGTGTGGTGACTAGTGGTGACAGCGTTACCCATAAGTATTTTCATAGAAATGAGAAGGCTGGTTCGTGATGAGACCCCCTTTCCCTTGGCCATGCAACCAAGAGTCACTGCCCTGACGTAATGACCAGCTAATGGCAATGTCATACTGTTAGATACCCATGGACTTAATAGGCTGGCTTGTGATGAGACCCCCTATCCTCTGGTTAGGCCTTGTTTTGTTATTTTTCCGGGTCCCTTTTGTTTCTTGTTGAGAAGCTTTTTATTGCTTTTTCGGGGATCCCTGGGCGAAGCATCTCGAGGTTTTATTTTTAGGCTTTTATCTTTTACCAGCTTGCTTTTACCTTCTGAGCCTTTAGCCCCTTCTTCCCACGAGATAAGGTGCAATCCTGAAAATAGGTCAACCCAATGTTTGGACAAGTGGAATGGGGCAGGTGAGCGGGAAACAAGATGGAAAAGTGGTACGGTGATGGGAGCGGACGATGGCTTTCAGAAATCCCCCCTAGTGGCAAACCAAAACCTACAAACATAAGCTTGCTAGGACACCCTATAAATCCCCCCAAACATGGTCAAGCGGGCAAGTGTAAGATCCAAGCAGTTGTTAGAAATAAAAGGAATCAGATGCATACATTCAATGGTTTTGATGATGAAAGTGACACATACCATGATACTTGGACCAATTACCTCATGGAGCAAGAACCTTCTCTGACATAGGACCAAGTCGATGGTGATGGATGCTGCTGCTGCTGACAAGATAAAGATGCTGGAAGAAAGAAAAGGTGGGCCCTCCAGGGCCAAGCTAAAGTCAATCCTGCTCTCGGTACTCCATGCCTAGGATCTGTTGGCCTCGAGACATGATCTCCTAGTTATCCCTGAAAGCGGGGGATAACAAATACCATGCAAGATCACCATAAAACTTCCAAAATTGATCCAAGTTGCAAAAATCAGCCTTAAACAAGAGTGGCGCCTCACAATTTCAGCCAAGAATCCTAATAGGGCGCAAATTTCAGACCTCTTGTCTCAAATGACAAGTTGTTATGTGAAAATGAAAATACTTTATGTTTATTTATACAAAATTTTGACCTTTAATTCATCTTTAGGTAAAAAACAAGGCCGACCTGGCCAATTTACAACAAAATTCAATTTTGACATGATAAAAATGTTTCATCTAGAAACACCTCCAAGGGTGATGTCATGCCCCTCTAGGGTGACGTTGAGCCCCATAAGTGAAACGTTGAGCTGGAAAAGTGGGGCGCTTGGTCTCTGGAGGCCCCAAATGATGCCCACATGTGCCACTAGGTTCACAAATGTCTCCAAAAATTAAAACCCTAGCTTTGGGTGACGTTTAGGGCTATGATGGTGATGTCCAGGGCCCTCAAGGGCTAATGTCCATGTGGGAAGAGCAAGGTCCCCTAGGTCTAGGTCTGCCAGGGTGTCTCCAAAGGAAACATCCTTCTTTCTCTCGGTGCAAGTCTTCAATTTCTTCTTACCCCTAGCTAGGGTTTCAACATTCATCTGTGGGCTTTAAGCCCCATGAAGGTCCGAGCTAATCATTCCCTCATGTGTACTTGTCCATCGAGTAAGGTCCTGCAGGAACAACAAGTACGCCCTACGGGGGTTCATAAGTCACATGGATCGTAGCATGTAAATCACATCCAATAATTAAATTACCCAAACATGTGCATCAAACCCCCTTTAACCTAGACAAATGCTCAAAGACGTTATGCAATTTGACAAGTCAGGTTTGGACAAGGTCTCAGGGTGTCCTATTGGGATAAGTTGATAACCTCTCTTAAGTTTGGGAGGTTTTCCAGGTGGGGTCTAATCCAGGTCATGTAAGTGTATGAGGTGTCATGGGGTAGATATTTGGGCATGGGATGCATGTAATAACATGGAAATGTAAAGTCTTACCCGTGGGTGCCTTTGTAGAGGGAGAGCTACACCTTGTCATAAATGCAATTGTTTCCTAACCCATTCATTGCCTTTTACTCTTCGCTTTATTTCTTTTGATCTTTTTCTCTTGTGCTTTAAGGGAATATTTTAGGGCCACTGACTCGGCTTGATGACCAGAGGTGACAATGTTATCCATAAACATTTCACGGAAATGAGAAGGCTGGCTCGTGATAAGACTTCTTTTCTCTTGGCTATGCCACCAAGAGCCACTACCCTGGTTTGGTGACCAGATAAGTGGTAGTGTCATACTGTTACTTGCTCATGGTCATAATAGGCTAGCTCGTGATGAGACCTCCTATCCATCAACTAGTACCTTGAGTGTTTATGTTATCTTATGGGTCTCGTTTTCTTACTGAGAAGCTTTTCACTGCTTTCTCGGGAATCCCTGGGCGAAGCATCTCGAAGGTTTCAACATTGACTTTTAACTCTTGCCAACTACTTTTACCCTTTGGGCCGTTAGCCCCTTCTTCCCACGAGGTAAGGTACAACCCTTCCTAGTGTAGCCAATCCCAATGCCCAAACAAGGATAGGGGAGATGAAAGGAATAAAGATGGAAAAATTTAAGTATGGAGGGAACATACGATGACTTTTCATAGATCCACCCAGTAGCAACCCATCCTAAAGGTAAATCAACTTACTAGGGCACCATGTCACCCTTCCAGGTATGAACAAGGCAAAGAGCATAATTTCCAAGCAAACTTCATGAAATGAAGAAAGATTCAATACAACATATTCAAGTGCTTCATAAATCAGAGTGATACATACCATGATACCCAGACTCATTACCTCATGGAGCAAGACTTACCGCTACTTCAAGCCCAGGCTGATGTGATGGATACTGCTGCTGGTGATAAGTGGACTGCACTGAAGAAAAGAGGGGCCCTCTGGGGCCATGCTCAAGTCGTCTGGCTCTCGGTTACTCCATGTCTAGGACTTGTGGGCTTCAAGACGTGACTTCTTAGTTATCGCTAGGCCAGGGGATAACAAGGTGCATCATTTGTAATAATTTGCACACAAGAATCAACACCTACATCTTCAATAACTTTAATGAACAACTCACCGGTATATTGTGCATCCTTGTATTTTCCAAGGGCATCCACCGCTTTCAAGGAAATTGGTCGATTCAAGGAAGACACCATGAAGTTGATGAGTGGATGGCATGCTGCATTTGTCCATCCAGCTGAAACAATACTAACACCAGATGAGGGCCAAGCTGCTTTAATAGGCTCTAGCATTTTATCCACCTGCCTCTTTGCCTTAACCAACAATGTGGTTCTAAGCCTCTCTGAACTAGAAGGTACGTACCCCGTTGGAGCCGTTGGAGCCCCTTGAGTTAGACCTCGACACATATCAATAAACAAAGGAGACCGTGCAACATTAAATGAGATGGAGTTGAGCTAGAAAAAAAACCGAATGGTATGATCCAACTCATCTCACCTCTCTTACTGAAATATCTTTTCCATTGGACCCATTGCGGGCCTCTTTCTTGTTGCTGCATTCCCACCCCCAAATGGGTGTTTGCTAGATGGTTTCCTCAAGAATGGAAGAGGATCCTCATTCTTGGTTTTCCTAGATGCTACCGCCACGATCCCTTCACCAACATTGGCCTCTCTTTCCAGTTCTCTTCGTTTGGATGCTCTCACTCCTTGACATGGTCCAAGTCCACAAGGTGTGCCCAACAAATGGCCCTTTACTCGGAAATAGGTTCTTGTAAATTGATTCTTGCAAAAACTACATGTCCAAAGAATATTACCTCCCCCCTTTAACTAGGACCCGGGCCCTTGATGTCTTGTGACATACTTCCTCAATGGATACTTTGATTCTTGAGCTTGCTTCCTTGCTAAAACAATATGTTTTCCAGCCTCTGAAATTGTTGATGCAACCCCACTTCCAGCAGATGGAACACTAGCTGACCCTGTTGAAAATGAAGGAGGGGGGACAACATTAGTGGGTAAATCCCTTCCTTCTTTTTCCCTCTTCCAGTTTCCCTTGATGATTGAGCCATGGTCACTGTAGCAAAGTTCTTGGACTGTTGCTGTAGAAAAAAACTTGAAGAATGGTGGACAAATCCACTTGCTTGGTACTTGGAATCCCTTCTCACAGTCCACTAAAGCCCTTTGCTGCACTCTAACTCACTTGCTACTCCAACCTGTGGGAAGAATGAGGCCAAACACAAATGAAAAGTCGGTTTTAAGAGCCCGCGGGTCGCTTTTCTATGGGACATGTGTCCCTTTTTTGTGACACGCACTTTCGTGGTGTCGGACACGAAATTACAATGTGTCATGTGCATGTGACACGTTGCACCATTGAATCCGATACGTGTCAGGTCGAATCGTGTCGGATTCAATGGACACACGTGACATGATGGGGGGGGTTTGGACGAATCCTATGACTTAGGTGACACATGTCAAGCTTCAAGGTGATGACGATCCACAAACAAGTTTCCAAGACAAGGATGCTCCTCATCCAAGATACAACGCTCCTTGTCCAAGGGGTCCAATGCTTCAATGCCTCTCCTAGACCATGTGCTCCTTTGGGTCCACTCCACCTACATGATCACGATTGCAACCCAGGCATCCCCAAGTCAACTCCATGACTTCATGAAAGCATCCAAGCAAGTCAATTCTGTCCAAGGCTCAAGGCTAGACTCTGGAATGCCAAATGCTCCTCCTCCAATGCAGGGTGTTTTCCAAGCAAGCAACCTCTTACATGTGGCTAGCATGTAGAATGCTACCAAGCTGTCTCCAATGCTCCAAAGAAGAATGTCAATCAATCATCCATATGAAGTCGAACATCCGATGAGTAAGCTACCTCCAATGTGCAAGTCCATCATGGGTCAATCAAGGGATAATCATGGGTTAATCAAGGGATAACCAAACACCATGCACCCGACATTCATGAAGCACCCCCAAACATGGCATAAACACTTTTGGAGTAATCCCAAAAGCTAATAGTCTGCACCTTTTCTGTGTTATGAAAAGTTGGGTTTTTTATTTATGGGGAAACCTTTGGGATACACATGAGTGTAGGACAACATGTCCCGATGCATAGGTAATGGGATAGAGCATTGAAAGTGGAGTTTTGGAGTGCAGGTCCATTCCAAGGAATGTAATTGCAGAGCTATTGGTTGTTTTGGAATGTGCAGGTGCGTATTTGATTGTTTGGGCACTGAGTTAGCTAGTTTTTAGAACAGTTGTGCCCTGGAGTTCATTGTGGGGATAATTGCAACACATGTCATGTGGAAATTGACATGGGGACTGTAGAATTCAATTTGAGTGGTTTAGGATCCTGAATCAGCCTAATTGTGTGGGAAATGCTATGGTTGGGCATGGTTTGGTCACTAAGCACTTAATTAAGTAAGATTTTGAAACCTAGGAAGGGATATTGTAGAAAGATATATGAACTGATTGTGTCCAATGTGTTTCATAATTCATTATCTAGATCAATCAGCTTTAAGGGTTTACCTATGATAATAAATAAACTAGGACTCAACTTAGTGTTTTGTAGCTAATGAATCCTGCTGGTTACCTATATTGATTTCCCTGGGCTTATTTGGTGTATCTACCATTAAATAAATGTGAATCACCAGGATAAAAGAGTTAATGCTCTTATATAATATCATCATTGGATGAAAGTGTGGACAAGTCAAGGTCTGTACACTACATTGAGAACCAAAGAATTATTTTTCTGTGGTGTTGTAGTTCATATGACATGTGGAAACTTTTAACACATTGTATCTGCAAGTTGTCTTGCCAACTATGTGCTGCAAAACCTGGAATTTGGAGAAGTTATTGTGTTATCAAACCTGCACT
Source organism: Picea engelmannii (assembly GCA_009831015.1). Taxonomy (NCBI): domain Eukaryota; kingdom Viridiplantae; phylum Streptophyta; class Pinopsida; order Pinales; family Pinaceae; genus Picea; species Picea engelmannii. The sequence goes on along the minus strand of ML831858.1, from coordinate 67,108 downwards.
TACACCTAGGAACCCTGTCGGTCCTGATTGAACATATAAGCTATCTGGATCCACTGGCATACAAAATGGTTGGACATTGGCAGAAATAATGATTGTCATACAATCCAGATTAGAAAGGTGTGAGAACTCTACTATGGTGTGAAATTTGTAGGAAGATAATTTTAATATGCATCAGATATTAGGAAGTGGGTGTAAAGAGGAAGAAGGCAAAGGAATGAACCATCAAGATTTACAAAGTGAATTTCACAATTGAAGAATATGTGGGAAAGTAGTAAGTACAAGTCAAGTTGGTGCCAAATATACAACAAAGATGACTAGTGGCTTAAGGAAATTTTTTACCTTAATGTTTCTAGTATATTGGTGATATGAGCACAGGTAAACTGTGAGAAAATATTCTTTTCAACTTGGAATATCCTATGTAGCAATTTGTTTAAATTTTCCATATAAAAAGGCCCTAGTGTAAAATAAAGGGCTCCATATTCCCAAGTATCTTAATGGGAAATATAAAACAGTAGGAAACAAGTTTCAGAAATGGGTATGGCAAGGGTCCAGTAAGCACAAGAAACTTGGGTTAGACTTCCTAGGAAATTGCAGGGAATGGGGGAAATGCCAAGAAATGATGTCTGGAAATGCAAGAAAATTTTCAAGTAAAACAATCTCTTTGTTTTGAAAAAAATGAATCTGCCAGCTTTTCTTTTCACTGCTGGACTACTGCACTTTTCAGAAAATTAGAAATGTGAGATCACTTTTTGCAGAATTTATTTGAATTAGCGGGTCTTTATATTGTTCTGTTAGGGTTATTGTTTCCATCCAGGGTTAATTTAAATTTTATTCCAAAGTTTTTAAGTAGAGAGAGAGAAACACCGGAACAGCCTATAATTTCCAACAGTTATTGAAAATATTGAGAAACTGCTGCAGCAGTTTATGTAAATGTTTGGAAACAGATGGGCCATTTCCAGCTGTCTGGATACTGCCTCTAGGATGTGTCTAACTTTCTGGCATTCCGACCTGTTGGAAATGTGAAACAAGTTTCTGATCATATGGAAACGGTTTCCAGGCTACACAGAGAAAAAAACTGTATATACCATCTGAATTGAGACACATTAGCAGGCCATGAATAAGGGATATGATATCAATTGAATGGAATAGAATAAGTGCATTTGGTATAAAAAGCTTTTAGAAGATTATGGCAAGGGTTAGCTAACAATACAGATGTCACGTTCTTTCCTTTGTTATGTTCCTCTTTGCTATTTAAACAAAATTACAATCGTCCTCTCCCTGCTATAAAGCATGAACACCCTTGCTAAAACCTTTTTGCATTGTGGTCCAGATGGAGTGTTGACATTGCTGATATTTACAGTCTACACTAACCCTATGAGACATTCACCATATTCATTGGATGAATGCCCGTTTACTGATAGGAATTGGCATATCTCTCACTTAGGTATGAAAAATGCATCCCTCCAAAGGTGAGTTGGATGCTCATCTCCGTGCTTATACATTTCTGGTGTTAAGAATCAAGATTGGCACTTCACAGTTATCAACAGGGAGCACACACTATTAAATGCAAAAGCTGCTTGTTGCTGCTTTTAAGTTTTAGGTAGTTGCTTGCTGGATTACGTTTGGAAGCCATTTGTTTGTCCTTTCTGGTTGGCACTGTTGATGTGACAGGGTAAGGAGGAGGGAGGTATAAAGGAAAGAGAGGGATAAAAACCATAGGAAAGAGAATTTAATTTAGTTTTGATGTGACCAGAACCAACAAATTATAGAAAGTTGGTTATGATTACCAAGGTCTGAATTTAAGAAAGAACATTTTTAATAAAATTCATTACTGGCCAACTGCTAAGGGATGCAGTATGCAAAATAAGTGTGTAGTAAATTACTCTTATTTTATGGATTATGAGAGGCTGACATGTCTACAATTATTTGGTTCTGCAGGTTGGCTTGATGACAATTGCAATGGTTACCTGCACCTTAATTCTTGGCAGTATTTTAAAAAATGGGAAATCCTATGTGAATGAAGTAGCAGAAGAAGATTTCATGTTCAAGTGTCACACATTTGTAGAATCTTATCAGATTGGTCATCGGCCCCCATTTCCCAGGAGGACCTTCGAGAACTTTTGGGACATAAGGTTGCTGTTATAAACTCTTGTCATTTTCCATTCACATGCAGTGTTTGTGAGATGAATTCTTGGTGAAGGTCTCTATTAATTTTTCCTGCACTTCAATAATGCAATATATCTGCCCGATAATGCTCTTTTCCTTTTACATTATTTTTTTGAATTGAAACCTGTATGCTTTCTTTTTCTGTGATCTCTTCTGGTAGGTGTCCAACATATTACCTCCAATGAATATTCTTTCCATTCTTCTCCATGCTGATGAGTAGCCCTTTATCATGTTGTATCTAAGCATATGCTTTTGGTTATATCTCTTATTCAGTAGTTTAGCTTACTTTATTTTATAGTTTAGCTTCTAGGAGTTGCTCTGGCATTCCCACAGTTGGTCATTACCTGGATAGTACTTTTTGAGTCCCCTTGACCTACCTTTTTTTGGTCACTCCTGGACATTACTAAAATTATCTTATATTATCATATCTCCTAAAAACATATTTTCCATACATTATCAATTCATTCTCTCGTTGTTGCGTTTCTTCATGGAGGAGAATTGATCTGGCCTCTTAAATTGCTTATAAGGATTTGAGAAAACCTATTCATACATTGCTTTTATAAAATGCTTTAAATTGTGGTCTGTGTTTTTATCTCCAGATAATTTTATTATACATTATTTAAATTAAATGTTTGGTGAACACTTTCACTTTACATAGATAATACCATTTTTATACTGATCAGCCTATTCTATTGGAGTGCTTGTAGGTGTGAAGATGATTGGAGGCGTGCTTTCCAGATGTATGCTTTAGGTAGATTGGTTGACTCCTTGTTGTATTCTCTTCAATAAAATTTTAATCTCTAGTCATTGTAAGGACATCTGTGTTATGTTTGTTTGTACATTGTAGCAGTGTAGGGGTTAGGTTTAAATCAAGGAGATGTTCTCCATTGGTTTAAGATATAAGAATGAGACTGAAGTGTACTTGATTAGAGTCATATGCACATACCAAGAGGGCAATTGGCACCAAAAAATATCAGTGTATTTGTTGCATTCTCCACATAATTGTGTGTACTTTGATCAACATCTTTGGGTACTTTGAGTCCAAACATCTCACAAGTGGAGTTCTTGTTCAGATTCATAAGTGATAGTAGGAGAATTGAATGAAACCAAAACAAACCCAAAATCTTGTAATAAACAAGGAGAAAATAACACTAGGGCAATGCAAGGCTTGAAGATAGTTCATCCAATAGAGTGAGACCTTGGTGAGAAAAAGTAACTATGAACAAGAGTGCTAGAGAGAAATAAACCCATGCACAAGAGAGGGAAAAATGCCCAAGAGAGAGAAAAATGCCCAAGCACAAGTGTATGCCAAAGATATAGTGCCCTTGGGAATAAAACACTTTATAAGAGAGATGATGCCTATAGGCTAAAGAATGATCAAGAAGATCACAAGATTATTTACAAATGAGAGTTGTGTATTTATACACAACTCAAGTAGGTAGGGTGTGTTACCACCCAAATTGTGTTAAAAAATGAGAGAGAAATAGCACAACAAGAAAGTATGCACATAAATGGACACTAGAGATTTACCCCGGAAATCCTTAACCGGGAGAACAAACATTTCGATAGATATCTATTAATAACCTTGGCCAAACCGGCCAAGCCAGGCCAACACCAACCACTTGAGGCTTCTTACAATGGAGTATCTCAAGCCACTAAATAGGTTTCATCAATCGCAACCCTAATTCCTTTACCATAATTAGATTACAATTCAAAGACATGCATGGCCTTGATATAGCCATGCAAAGACATGCATAGAGTGGAGATAGCCATGTAAGGACATGCAAATACATGTATGACCATGTAAAGACATGCAAAGACTCACATCAAATACTATGTGAAAATACCATGGATTACCTGATACCATGTGTCCGTAAACAACTAAAGGTAAACCCAACAACAACCTAATCAACGACTCTATGATCGAGTCAAGATTAACCCAACATTCCCCCTATTAAACTTCACTTGGGATAAACACCTACCCCCCTCAAAGTTTATAAACTGGGTATTAGGAATACAACATGCCCCCCAATCACCTAGGTCTACGTCTAGAATTAAAACTGGTGAACCATCAAGCCAGGGGTACACATGCCTAAATAGGTCTTACAACCATATGCCCATTTACATGTGATACAATCCAACTCCATAAAAAAAATTACAATTGTATGCGTGAGCATGCGATGTTATGAAACATCAACCAATTTCATTGCAAACATCCCTCCTACTCCAAATACAATTACATAGACCAAATACTTATCTTACCATTGTATGCACCTCCTTAATGCACTTTTGTCTATGCTCCAGGTCGATCCACTATATGTTTGAGCAAATGATGTAAGAAGCATCTACCGACTTCTTTACCAACATTCCTCCTTGCTCCAAATATAGTGAGCTAAAGCACTGATTCACCGAGTACTTCTTCCTTAATGCACTTTTGCCTATTTTTCACGTCGATTTACTATATGCAAGCTGAGAAAGTCCCTATATGGGTTCAAAGTTACTTCAAACAATCTCCAAGGATGTGGTATCAAAAGTTTGATACTTATATAGTGGAAATTGGTTTCTCAGGAAGCAAAGTTGATCACTGTGTGTATTTCAAGCTAGTCGGTAATCATTTTATTTATATGGTCTTGTATGTTGATGATATGTTGCTGATTGGAAATAACAAGGAAATCATCAAGGATGTTAAAACTCAGTTGTCTTCTGAATTTGATATGAAAGATCTTGGTGTTGCAAATTTTATTTTGGGCATGGAAATTAAGAGGGGTCGGGCAAATAGGAATCTCTGGTTGAATCAGAGGAAATATGTCTTTTCTAGCATCTCTCCTTGCTCCAGATATAGTGAGCCAAAACACTCATTCAACGAGTATTTCTTCTTTAATGCACTTCCGCCTATGCTCCATGTCGATCCACTATATGCTTGAGCAAATGATGCAAGAAACATCTACTAGCTTCTTTACCAACATCCCTCCTTGCTCCAAATACAGTGAGCCAACGCACTCATTCACCAAGTACTTCATCTTCAATGCGCTTCTGCCTATACTCCATTTCCATGTGTCATTCACCGTGGTTCATAAACCCATGAACCATCACTTCAATTTGTGCACATATCTCTCTTCCACAGGTTACTCACATTGTTAGAATTAGGGCAGTAAAGCAGAACAAAACTGTCTTTTTAAAATTTCAGTGAGAATGACAACTAAGTCTTATATTCAGAAAACAAAACTACACTGCTTGAACAGAAAAACAAACATATGTGTTCAAATCTAAGCTAGTTTAGATATTAGCTAAATAGTAGATCTAGAATAAAACATCAATTCTAATCTATAATGCTGGAGTTAATCTTATACAGATCTAAACTCAAAATAAACACAGATCTGATCATGAGCAATATAACAAACTTCAGAAACAAGGAATAACAACCAAACTCAAATTAATGCCTAGA
>ML831857.1:33247-64739 GCA_009831015.1 Picea engelmannii | reverse complement strand
GATGGGTCATTTGAATTTTCACATTTTGGTGTTTTTAAGGAAGCATAACATGGTGAATGGTCTTCCTTATATCAATATGGATGATAAAGTATGTGAAGGGTACATTTTTTGGAAACAACATAAGGAAAGTTTCTCAAATAGAACATGGAAGGATAGAGAACGCATAGAACTAGTATATTCAGATTTGTGTGGTCCAATGGAGACCGTGTCTTTTGGAAAGGAACATTATTTTCTCACGTTCATTGATGATTATTGTAGGAAAAATTGGGTGTATTTTTTGCAACAGAAGTATGAAGGGTTTACTAATTTTCTTGAGTTTAATGAATTAGTTGAAAAGAAAAGTGTTTTGAAAATTCTCACCCTACAAACAGATAATGGGGGAGAATACAAGTCAAATGAATTTTTGAATAATTGCAAGAAGAATGGAATAAAGCAAGAGTTTACCAATTCCTACTCTCCTCAACAAAATGGAGTTGTGGAAAGGAAAAACATGAAAATAGTTGAAATGGCTTGGAGCATGTTGAAAAGTTAGTCTCTTGGAAATGAATTTTAGGTTGAAGCAGTGAACAATATAGTTTACGCTCTCAATAGATGTCCTAGGAGAGAAATATTAAATTTGACTATAGAAGAAGCATGGTATGGATACAAACCAAGTGTGCAACATATGAAAGATTTTGGTTTCACTGCATAAGCACATGTTCCTAAGGAAAAGAGGAGAAAATTAGATGTTAAAAGTGTGAAGTGCATTTTTATTGGATATAGTATTGAAACGAGAAGTTACAAGTTGATTGATCCTCAAGAAAAGAAGGTTATAATAAGCCTATATGTTGTTTTTGATGAACGATGAATTTATCATCCAGAACATGTACAGATTGAATTAAAAAATGAAGAATTGGATATTAGTGATGAATCAAATTCTAACTCAGCAAAGGAATATGAAGTCAAGAATAAGATTAAGTGGCTTGAAAGGGGTCATTCATAAAGCAATATGTTGGATAGAAATTTTGAAAGAAGAATCACTAGATCCCAAAGTTGTCTTGTGATTTTTTCTCTTATGAAACAATTGATGAAGATGGATGAATAGAAAAATTATGTAGACGCATCAAGAAATAAATAATGGAATGAATCTATGGAAGAAAAATTGAATTCCTTAGTGATAAATGATACATGGAACTTTGTAAGTTTAGCAAAAGGAAAAGATGTAATTGGTACTAAATGGTTTTAAAAAACAAATCATATGGCACATTTGATAAGTATAAATCCCATTTAGCTGCAAAAGGTTATGCAAAGAGGAAAGGAGTTGATTATACATAAACATTTTTTCTAGTGCAAAAGTTGGACACAATCAGGATGGTACTTGCATTGGCTACACAATATAAGTGGGAAATTTTTCAGATGGATGTTAAATAACCTTTCTTGAATGGTTATGTGGATGAATATATTTATGTAGAGAATCTAGAAGGTTTTTATGTTCGAGCTAAAGAAGGTTGTGTTTACAATTTGAAGAAGGCCTTGTATGGTCTCAAATAAGTGTGAAGAGCATGGTATTCGAGAATTGATAAATATTTTCATGATCATGGCTTAGTTAAAAGTTTATCTAAGCCCAATTTCTATATCATTCAATGAGGATAGGAAATTCTGATAGTTTCATTATATGTTGATGATTTGATATACACATGGAACAATGTTGAACTATTTCAAAATTTTAAGTAACATATGATTGTTGAATATGGTATCTATATTCATGTCATATGTTGGACAGATAATTTTGGGATACAATTTTGGTAAAAATCCTAAGTATAAAAGAAGTGCACATAAGAGGTGCATAGAGGAAGAAGGAACACTAGGTTGTGTGCAGTTGAGGCGCATCCAGAAGTACGATGCACAATAAGTGGAATAAAAAAGAGAAGAAAGAAGGAGAAGAAATAGAGAGAAAAGGAAGGTTTCTTGACATGCTAAAGATAGAAGGACGTGTAAAAGCATGAAGAAAAACAATCAATATGAAAAAACATCATGTAAACGTAAATGAAGGTGAAAGCAACCCCAACAACCAGCTAATTAGAATAGCCATGCATTGTAATAGGTTTTTGGGATGAACAAAGTAGGGTTTTAAGCCCTAGAATGGATGTATAAATATGTAATGGGTTGGGAGAATATGGTTTCCTCATATTCTTGAGCAGTGTTGTGGAGTTTTTTCCAAGTTGTTGAGAGAACCTATCTGTAAGAAGGGAGATAGGATAGGCTGGGAAGGCAGAGAATCGATGTATGAATGTTAAGGGATGATCTAGAGGGAGAGAGGCTTGCACTCTAGAGTGGCTAGGCTAGAAGAAGAGAAATATAACCATGATATATATTTGTAAGTGCAGTGCACAAGCCCGAAGCAATTACCAAATGCATAATAAAGAAGCCAGACATTGTGGATGTAGCCCGGAGTTGGGTGAACGTCGTTAAATATTTTGTCAATTGTATTTTGTGTGATTGTTGATGGATTTTGTTTGAATTTTTATTAGATTAGAATTATCTTATGTGTAATCATTGCACAATTGCTATGACTGGTAAAGTAATGGCTTACGTTGTAATAGGGAATATAATGGTGATATGAACATGAAATAACTACATAACTCATGAAGGATAAAGACAAACTTATGTGCACAAAACTAATAAGGAAGAATGAATAGAATGGTCACCTCTCATTTCCTCACTACTAGATAAACCCAATTCTTGCATTCCCAATAGATACCTCAGGTGATACTTAATATACACATGTAGGTGATGTTGAAAGGGCCTGTGTCTGAAGGGTTTTGTTGGTCAACTGTTAACTTGAACCTAGGGTCTTACAACCCCATGCGGTGTCAACAAAAGGTTCTGTTGTCAGGACCCAAACTAAGTAAGAGATATCAGAATGGTTGGAAAGGAAGGAATGATATTTTTCTCTACAAGAGAACATAAATGCTTGTATGAGTGACAATAAATGGATGCAAAGGTATGTGTATACAAAATTGCATGAAATTTTCTTTGGTGAATTTCCAATTATTTTGACCGATTGGCTAGAAATATTAGTGGAGAATACTGGAAGGTACAAAACTATAGTGCTGAGGATTTGGAATCCTAATTTGATAAGACATTTGAATTATGTAAGTAACCAAACTACTCACACGATTGATTTTTGGCTGGATATCATATTATGAGGATACATTATAGAATTTGTTGTGGATTATACCCAATCATATAGTGTTGTAGAAAGCAATTTTTTCAAATGTTGACGTGGAAAGTTCATGAAATCATTAGGTACATATATAAAGATGTTGTTGTGTGAAACATGTGTGATGACAATGGAATTTGACTACTAAAGGGATTCGCGCACATATGGGAACCAGGGGATGAAAAGAAGATATTTTGAGAACAAGACAAAATGAAGGAAAGAATGAAGAAGGAAGGAAGTGACTCGAGATGAAAAGGAATGAAGAAAGTATACTAGAGGAGGAATATGAGTTTGGAGTATTGCATGAAGGAAGGAGGTACAATAGGTGAAATAATGGGGCTGAGAAAGGAGAGCTACACAGTGAGACAGAGGGGAGAGAACTTTGTATAATAGTTCAAATCGTGGAAATTCCATATATGGGAGGAGAAGAAGAGGAGTTCCAATATAGTCTACTAATAGAAGGATCAGTAAGTTCTACTTAGAATGGGTACTATGTAGAATCCATGACCCCATGTGCATCACCACAATCAGAGATAACAATTGAAGACTTATCAAAAGAACTTATAGTTGTCTAGGGAGGATAGAGTAGTGGCAATCAAAGTAGTGGAAGCAGTGCACAAAGTCAGAGTCGACCAAAATTACCAAGAAGAGGGATTACACAAAGAAATATGACAGGGGTAGACAACACCCTTATATTGTTTGAGTTCTAGGGAGTTGGTTCAGAGGACCCAGAACAACATTTGTTTGTTTATGAGACAATTTGGGCCACAAATAATTTCCAGGATGAGGTTATGAATATTTCATAGTTAGCCACAATATTTTTGGGTCGTGCACTAGTATGGTACATGAATTTGTAGAGTACCACACCTACAAGGTAGGCCAGAAATTTGGCAAAGATTAGGCAAGCGCTACTGAAAGAGTTCAAGAAGCTAATGTCTAAGTCACAATACATTACAAAACTGAAGGAGATAAAGTAGGTACCAACTGAGTTGGTATGGGATTTCGATCAAAGGTTCAAGGATCTGATGGGTTGACTGACTTTCCAGATCCCCAATCAACAACATCAAGAATGGTTTATTGCAGAACTTCTACCACACATGCCCAGGCCATTGATTCAATAAAAGGTTATGTCACAGCCCGAGGCATTGTAAATTGAAATGAAATTGGAATCATCCCCTATAGGAGATAATGGAGGGATGGCGCAAGTTCAGAAGCAGTTGGCTGCATTGAAAATTCAACTGAAAGAACTTACAAAAGGGAAGGAGAAATGTGAGCAAGTATGGTGTACCAAGTGTGGGACTGAAGGCCATCACAAGGACGAATACCCAACATTCACACAATATTTGGTGAATGGAGCACTAAATCCACTAGAAGTGGGGATATTGTGAGATTTGTAAGAAATGGGGCCATCAACCAACCAAGTGTTTGTTACTATAGAAGTATCAGAGTACACCAAGAAACTTGTTTTGCAATTTTTTCAAGTCTGTCGGACATGAAGAGAAGGATTGTCATGCATTCGACTTGATGAGGGAGAACACTTCAGATATGTACTGGATTCAGGAGGAGAATGTTGCAGCAGAAGGGGGTGGTATGAAATATAATATTCAAAGAGTATTTAATTCAAGGAACATAGGAAACTTTGGCAAAGGAAGAGGTAGAGGGAATTTTGGTAGAGGAGGAAGATGACCGATTATATGTTACAACTGTAATCAACAAGGACACTTGGCCCGCAAATGCCTGAATCCATGTATAATGTGCACATACTAAAGATCATTGGACCATACGACAAAAGATTTTCCCCAACTAGTCGCGAAATGGGATTCCAGAGGGAACCAGAACCAAAATCCAAATAAGAATGTATAGAAAATATCAGCTGAAAAATGCAATGAAGGACAAAGAATAACAGTTGTTATGCATGGAGGAGCTAGAAAAGAAGTTGATATGACAAATGGAGGGAAGAAAAAACAACAATAGGTAACGAAGTTAGTAGGACCTGTGCCAATCTTTGATCCTCAATAAGAAAAGAAGAAATATTAGAGAGAAATAAAAGAGGTACTTGGGAAGGATTGGTGAGCATCTACATCATCTGTGCCTCATGTAGAAGATCGTTTTGTGGCAAAGAAATCAAATGGCAAGGTAAGCACTCTAAAAAAATTCCCAAGGATTTGTGTATATCTAATAAAAGATGAAGCTAAGTTGAGTACACTCTATAACATGATTGATCACTACACACGAGGAAGGGAATATTCCATCTCACAAAGGGTAGTAAATCAGGTACTGCACAGGAAGAGGACCAACAAAGAATTCCGATTCATTGTGCAAATTGAGGAGTATGATGTGGATAATGTCATCTTGGAGTTGGGGTCTAATGTGAATGTTTTACCGAAGAAGACATGGGAGATGATGGGAAAACCCAAGCTAGTATGGTATCTTGTTCAACTAAGTTTCGTGAATCAACAAAAAATAATACTAATTGGTCATTTGACAGGAGTACCTGTGAAAATAGATGGTTGCGCAGTGTGGCAGACTTTGAAATTATTGATATTGTGGATGACCATATCCAACATTGATGGGAATGGAATGGGATTTTGATAACTAGGTGAGCATTAATTTGAAGAGGAGGGAGATGATATTTGAATTTGGAGATTTTAAAGTTACTGCACCCTTGGACCCATTAAAAGGAAAGAGATACATAGAACCGACCAAAGGAAATGACATTGAAAACTTATATAATATTATTGCTCTGATGGATGATTATGTAAACGCCACTATGGATGGCGTGCTAAGTTCTTGAAGTATCATTTGATGTGAATATGATTATGAGGAAGCCATAGAGCATTGGAAGAAGAGAATGCATGAAGTTTCAACTAGATGATGTGCATGCATAACCCAATCCTTGCGCTGGATTGGAACACAATTATGTGATCCACCCAGGTATGATGGATTGAATAAAATAAATTTATTTTTAAAGGAATTTGAGTTACAAAAACCCTAACAAAAAAGGTTGTTGGCACTAGATGTTGTCCTAAAAGTTACTCCAACTAGATGGTGGGTTGCATGCAAATAAAGAATTAAATATTGGCCACAATGCAGAAGACTAATGCAAGTAAGATTCGGGAATGAGGGATAAAATATTACGCAAAAGTATATAAGAGAGAATGATCTAGCAGGTCATGTTGAGTAGTGTAGATATTTATGGAGTTTAGTACCGGAAATAGAATGGACGCGCATATTTGTACATACCCTGGACACAATTCCAAAGAATTGGTATTTGGAATTGGAAGTGCATGGAGAGATATCAAGATGGGATGAGGTTTTCGATATGTTCAAAGCCACATTTATGTTTGAACATGAATATCCATCAATATATGTATCACTATAAGATATTTGAACTAAGATCTTCTCAAAAGAAGGGATGATGGAGATGGTACCAATGTGTAGTGCACACAGAGCTACCATGACTATCCAAGAGTTATTGGAGTGTTACAATGTGGCTAAGGAAGAATATGATGAGGAAGATCCTAGGAATGTGCAAGCATCTGAAACAGAAGGACAATGGGCAACATAAGGACCATAACTTGAGTTTGTTGTGTAAACATAGCTAATAAATATGCAGAAGGTAAGCATTGAGATGACAAAGAATCCAAAGTTTTCACAGATAGGGGATTATTGGAGTGATGAGACAGTTGAAAATATTATAGACTTGTTGCACGAAGATCAAGACCTATTTTGAGAAACATTTTTGGAGATGAAGGGGATAGCTAGGGACTTAGGCAAGATGAATATTACCTTGAAACTAGGTGCTAATCCAGTACGACAATGACCTTACAGGTTAAATCCAAAATACAAGGAAAAGGTGAAAGCCAAAATTGACAAGATGTTGGATGCAGGAATCATTGAACTGATAGAAGAATCAGAGTGGATAAGTCTAATGATAGTACAATACAAGAATATAGGGGGAATCAAAATCTGCGTCGATCTGAGGAAGTTGAATGACACGTGTTTACATGACCCATTCCCAACACCATTCATAGATGAGGTAATGGAGAACGTAGGAGGCCAAGAAACTTATTATTTCATAGATGGATTCTCGGGGTACCATAAGATAAAGACTGCATAGGAATACTAACAAAAGATTACTTTAACTACATAGTGGGGGAGTTATCAGTATACAATAATGCCCTTTGGACTAAAGAATTACCTTGTGGTGTTTTCCAGAGTTGTGGTTGCAACATTCAAGGAATTTATTCATAAGTTCCTTGAATAATACTTGGATGATTGGATTGTGTTCAATGTACTCAAGGATCACATAGAAGTACTGATGATAATGTTGGATAGGTGTAGATAATGTCATATTTCACTAAACTTGAAGAAGTGTATTTTTTTCACACAATTTGGAATTTTGTTGGGACGTGCAGTCTACAAACAGGGAATGCTAGTAGATCCATCCAATATTGCATTAATTCTGGAGTTAGAACCACCTACATCAGTAAGACATCTCATGGAAACTCTGGGTCATACGAGCTATTATAGAAAATTTATCAAAGGATATGCGTAGATCATAGCACCGATGGAAAAGTTACTAAAGAAGGAAGCAAACTTTCAATGGAACGAGGACTGTCATAATGGGTTGGACACCTTAAAGCAAAAACTAGTGAAGGCATCAATTCTAATCTTTCCAGATTCGAACAAAGAGTTTCATGTTCATGTAGATACATCATCCATAACATTCAATGCACTACTATCTCAACCAGAGGAGGGAGACATACGTCACCCAATTTATTTTGCAAGAAGGAAGCTGTCCATAGAAGAGAAGGATTATACTACCACATAACGAGAAGGATTGACAGTGGTCTATGCACTACAGAATTTCAAGCATTATTTATTGGGTCTCACTTTAATATTCATACATACCATTCTGCATTAAAATACTTAGTGAACAATCCAGTGTTGGGGGGGAGAATATGCAGTTGACTACTATTGTTCCAGGAATATGATTATGAGGTTATAGTGAAACCAGGGAAGTTGAATGTAGGACCAAATCATATAGTGTGCACACTATCATGAGAAGATCCAATAAATTTAGATGATAGCTTCCTAGATGCACAACTATTTGCAGTAAATATGGTGGATGATTACTTCTTAGACATCATGTAGTTTCTAAGTACATGTATGGCTCCATAAGACATGATGCTTGCACAAAAGAAACAACTGGTAGTGAAAGCAGTATGTTATCAGTTGATTGTGGGGAATTTATACAAGTTGGTTCCATATGGAATATTGAGACATTGTGTGTTGGAGAAAAAAATACCAATGATACTAAAAGAAGTGCATGAAGATATTGCAAGAGGACATTATAGTAGGGAGAGAAACTACAAAAAATATTTTGTGCATAGGAATTTGGTGGCCCATGTTTCACAAAGACGCTCAGGAATATTGCCAGTCATGTGACATCTGTTAAAGAGTGGGAAAACCATCCAGGAGGGATGAAATTCCTTTGAATCCACGGGTTATGATGCAAGCATTTGAGAAATGGGACATAGAATCTGTAGGGCCAATCAACCTGCAAGAAAACATATCTAGGGAAAGGTACATAATCACTATGATGGAGTATTTGAAATGGGAAGAAGTATCCCCAGTTACAAACTGTACCACAGAGATTGCTACACGATTTTTGTTCGATAATGTAGTCACACAGTTTGGATATTTTCTCATCTTACTCAATGATCAAGGAACACACTTTCTGAATAATACAATTGCAACATTGATCTAGGAATTTCAAATTCATCATCATAAGAGTACCCCATATCATCCTTGGGATAATGGGACAGTGGAATCTTTCAAAAAAACCTTAGAGAATGATTTGACAAAAAAATATATTGTAGGGAGAGATGATTGGGACTTAAGAGTTCCTGTAGTGTTATGGGCTTACATGACTACAAGTAAATAGTTGATAGTACATACACCTTTCAAGTTTAACTATGGGAAAGAAGAAGTGATGTCGATAGAGTTTATTCTACTTATCCTGCGCATTGTAGCAATCAGTGATATTTTAGACTCTGGCACAGTAGAGGAGAGGCTATCACAACTAGTATAGCTTGAGGAATATCAATTTGCACAAGCTTCCTTAAACAAGTCTAGAATGCAAGAGAGAAGGATTGGCATGATTGTCACATTAAAAAAAAAAAGTTTCAATTGTGAGACTTAGTATTACTTTATGATAGTAAATTTATGCAGCATCCAGGGAAGTTTAGATTGCACTGGTTAGGAACCTATGTGATTGAGAATGTAATAGAGACAGGTGTCGCGAAGTTGGAAACCCTAAATGCATAAGTTCTTGGAGGAATGGTCAGTGGAAATTGGTTGAAACTCTATAGATATGACCGAGAGTCTTTGTAGTAATCGAGGCTGTGCTCGAACACATGTATCATAGTAATTGTACTATAGTAGGAACATAAAATAGATAAAAACATATAAAATTAGAAAAAGAAAGAAAAACAACTAAAAAGTAGATATAGGAAAAGGAAAACAAATTTCAAGAACAAGGACATAAGATTTGGCGCAGAAGGAATCGTTATCAAATATCAGAATGGAACCATGCCAGTTTAGAAAATAATACACATAAGAAAAATACTATGAAGCAAATAGATGCAAAAGAAAGAATAGTTGCACAGTTTGGCATTGACAAGACCATTGGAAGCATCAAAGCATGGAAACAACGACGATAATAGGGAAATGAAAGATAACAAAGACACAGTATAATCTTAAATGGTAAAATCCATCAGAAATCATGACAGATTAGCAGTATGAGGGAAAAATCACATGACAGATTTGGTAATAAATCCACATTTATTTAACCATTCGTCAACCCCATTGGATGATAGGACAATTTAGTTAAGGAATGATAAGACATGAACAGTTGGAAAGCAAGCACAAAAATAGTTGAAGGTCGCTAAGCGTAAAACATTGTGACTAAGAGTTGCATGCAAGAGAGAGTGAACCAGAGAAAACTAGAGAAAATATGAGTGATTCGAAGCCAAACTACATCTACAACAGAACAACCACAGAGTGAGTCAAGGAACTTGTTGCATAGGACAATGGCCTTACCAAAATTTAGAGTGCCATCAGCAGTGGCACAATGTAAATCAAAGTGAAAATAATATGCACCAGAGGTTTAGGAAGTACATGGGGCTTCAACTTTGAATTCACAATCAAGCTTCCACATAAATTACATCCCACCTAGGATGGATAACACACCACCAATCAAAGTAAAAGAAGAGTGGAAATACTTTCTAAAAACATCATCGGTCCCACCTAGTGTATGCATTGAAGGAGATATTCTCGACAAGGTTACCTGCCTCAATTTCATGGATCATAATATCACCGAAGAGAAAAAATAACTGGAGTTGGATAGGGAAAAATATTGATGCGCTAAGACCGTACTAGGAACAAAAAGGATAGTGATGGTGACACAAGTATGGGAAATAGGATTGGAGAAGTCGGGCATACTAAACCTGATGGATATCCCATAATGTTATACCAATTTTTTCCACACTCAATGTATCTTGCTTTGATGGCCTTCCCTTTCCCTCTGCACACTCAAGTTCCCCTTTTTGTTCATTCCAGAGTCACAAATTCAAAATTTTGTACATTTACGCGGGCCTAAGTTAGAAAAATCATGTATACACAAGTTTCTCCATTACAACTCGAGTAAATCGAGTTTTGTTCTCAAAACTTAAAAATATGTCGAGTTTCCATGCCAAGTCACGAGGTCTAATTAGTATTTCTCGTGAGATGGCATGGAAACCCGACATATATTTTAATTTTTTAGTACAAAACCTGATGTATGCGGGTTGTAATGGAGCAACCTGCATATATGCGAGTTGTCTAACTGGGGCCCACGTATATGTACACAATTCTGAATTTTTGACTCTAGTATGAACAAAAAGGGGAACTTGAGTCTACAGAGGGAAAGGAAAGGACATCAAAGAAAGATGCATTGAGTGTGAAATTTTTTTCTATAACACACACTTCAGATGCAGTCTGGAAATTTATGATTATGTGAACTTACTAATCAGTTGTGTCCATGGGGGGACACTATGGCTTGACCCCCAAGTGTCAATTGATACTATGTTGATTACGTGGATCACATGGCTCCCAAAATCTGGAGAGGATCTGACCATTTTGTTCAACAAGGTAGGAGAGAGATCCCTATCAAAAGCAATGAAGGAAAAGTTCCAGACTTTCAAGGGGGAAAGGGGATTGGATGCTAAAAAAATAATTGATGACAATGTTAGTTTTTGATGTAGGTGTTGGCCTGCAATTTGCTGTGTAAATGTCAAAACGATGAAGTATCATCTACAGTAATTGCAACTGCAGAAAAAAGGCATAGAAGGGGTTCAAATGAATTGGGCCACCTTGTTGGTGAACCAATATTTTCAATATTGTATTGAGGCCCAAAAAAAGGGAACACAATTTCACTATGCATGGATTTTGATTTTGATTACGCTAGTTGGATGGCAGCAACCAGGTTACTATTAGCGCATGGGAACAATGTTGGTAGAATTAGTATGGCCATGTGATATGCCAACTTATGGCATACACCGAACAAAAAGAGGAAAAAGGGAAATAATGTTACCTTTTTGGTATACTTTGATAAGATCAAGCATATAATTGACCATACACTCCACATCTCAGGTGAGACAGTGGAAACATACAAAGACATTGCGCGATTCAAAGTAGGCGTGCACCACATGTATGTTCAAGAAAATAAGGACCCAACATGCTAGTGGTTTCCAACCAACTATAGGTTGACATCGGAGGACGTATGCCTAATTGTGAATGATTGGGAATATGGGTGGAAAACCCCAACAGAGAAAATGGGGAACCCATAAGAGGAAGGGGAGAATGATAAGACTGATGAAGGACCTAATGAGGAGTAGGGGAACGATCATAAAAAAATGGCACAGGAAATATGCCTAGCCCATCAACAATAGAAGTTCAAGAGATAGTCCCCATTGCAAGAGAAAAAAGGAAGGGTAAGGGGAAGGAACCAATAGGAGGGGTGTGTAAGAATACTAAAGCACAAAAGGAACATCAACTATTATAATTTAAGGGGTGCACAATTTATACTTTAAACAATGATGATATTGACAACATCAACTAGCAATTATGGGATGTCATGGAGGAAATCATGGAGGAAGAAACGGAGAAATAGGTAGGGAAGCAATAGAGGGTGGAGGATCAATTGGAAACACTCCAGTATCTCTTAGCAACTTCCAACCTATTAAAAGAGCGTAGGACTGAGGTAGGACTATCCATAATTATGAGGAAGGAATAAAAGGTTGCACATCCATCCTTAACCCAACTATCACCCAGGTACATAACATTCCAAATTGAGACAGAAGCACTTGAATTTCCAACGCATGAATTACAAGAATTGGTGAGAGTGCTAGGACACATAAATATAGTGTATCGAGGATGTTGATACAAATATTAAAAGAGTTTAAAATAGGATTATTACAAGAGATTAATAACTGAGGAGATGAAGCATACCAAGAGCTGCAAAAAAATGATGGACAAAAGAGCTCAGCTACAACAACAATATGATGTTATGCTCCAATAAAAGAAGGAAGTTGAAGGCCAAGTGGAAGAAGTAATGAAAGACAAAAATGAGGTCGAGGTAAGGGTAAGGAAATACCTTAAGGAAAATTATGAAACAAAAATTATGGCGCAGAAAACACAAGCGACCATACAAAAATTATACAAGGCCATTCTGGAAGTCCCCATAGTAGTCGAGGCTACTACAAAAGAACATGTATTGAAGATTGGTGAAATCATTAAGGGATTCCACTTGAATATTGAGGATCTATAGCTGTGAAGCATGCCAGGAATGCCACAAGAAGGAAGAGAGAAAATGTCAATGACAATAGTCGCAAAAATCAAGAAGATAGATGAAGAGTGCACAAAACCCTATGAGGAGAGCTCACAAATCTGGACAGTCTTAGTGGAAGATCCAGAGATGAAGGTTGTAGAGGCAAAATTAAGAGAATCATAAGAAAATGCCTAACAATATTAAGAGAGGATCACTACACTTCCACCAGCTAAATGTATGACAACAATTTTTGCAGAGAGGCAGTCATATGTGGAAGTGGAATATATGAGGGATAAACAAAAGATACTTCACCAACATTTAGGACCGTTGCAGGAAGAAGCAGTGAGGGTGATTGGTGAACTATCCACTGCACAAGTCAAGGTGAAGCAAACATCCCATGAAGTAGAAGAGAAACTTATAGCCTTGATTGAGAAGGGGGATGAAGAGATCACATAAATAGAGGAAAAAATAAAAAAGGAAGTGGAGGTATCCAAGGGATCCTCCCAAAGGTTCATCGAAGCGTGGAGGAGTAGGCAACATTCCTAAGTGGCTCAGGAAAAGCCACAAGTGATTTTTCGGGGCATGTTGGATAGGACGTTTTGGGAAACAATTTTGGTAAAACTCCTAAGTATAGAAGAAGTGCGCAAAAGAGGTGCGCAAAGGAAGAAGGAAGACTAGGGAGTGCACAGTTGAGGTGCATCCAGAAGTACAGTTCATAGTAAGAAGAATAAAACAAAGAATAAAGTGGAGAATAAAGCAGGAGAAGAAAGCAAGAGAAAAGGAAGGATGACATCCTGACATGCTAAAGATAGAAGGACGCGCAAAAGCAAGAAGAACAATAGTCAGAGTGAAAAAGAAGAATGTAGATGAAAAAGCAGGTGAAAGCAACCCGAACAACCAGTGAACTAGAGTAGTCATGCATTGTAATAGGATTTTGGGATGAACAAAGTATGGTTTTAAGCCCTAGAATGGATGTATAAATATGTAATGGGTTGGAAGAATAGGGGTTCTTCCTCATATGTCTGGGTTCCTTTTTGTGGCTATTCTTGAGAAGTATTGTGGAGTATGTTCCAAGCTATCAGAGCCCCTGTCTGTAAGAAGGGAGGTAGGATAGGTTGGGAAGGGAGAGAATCGATGTTTGAATGTTAAGGGATGATGCAAAGGGAGAGAGGCTTGCACTGTAGAGCGTCTAGGCTAGGAGAATATAAATACAACCATGATATATCTTTGTAAGCGTAGTATGCAAGCCTAAAGAAATTACCAAATGCATAATAAAGAAGTCAATCATTGTGGACGTAGCCCAGAGTTGGGTGAACCACATTAAATATTATGTTAAATGTCTTTTTTGTGATTGTTCATGGATTCTGTTTGAATGTTTATTAGATTAGAATTTCCTTATGTATAATCATTGCACAAATGCTATGACTGGTAAAGTAATGGGATATGTTGTAATTGAGAATATAATGGTAATATGAACATGGAATCTCTAAGAAAATCAAGAAGGATAAAGAAAAACTTTTGTGCACATAACTAATAAGGAAGAATGAATAGAATGATCACCTCCTATTTCCTCACTACTGCAGAAACCCGGTTCTTGTAGTCCCAATAGATACCTTGGGTGAGACTTCATCTACACATGCAAGTGATTCCGAAAGGGACTGTGTCTGAAGGGTTTTGTTAGTCAACCAATAACTTGAACCTAGGGTCTTACAATCGTGCACAGTGCCAACATCATACCCCAAGGAATTACATTGGAAAGAGATTAATAGGATTTTGAGATATTTTCATGGTAAAGTTGGCTATGGTTTAGTATATAGATCTACAAAATATTTTAGGTTGATTGCTTATACAGATTCAGACTGGGAATATTGCATGGATGACATGAAATCAACTTTAGGGTATTCATTTAGCATGGATTCAGTAGAAGTTGCTTGGAGTATTAAAAATAAACCTACAGTTTCTCACTCCACAACAGAGGTAGAGTATAAAGTCAAGTCGCAGTGACAACAACTTGTGAAGAAGTCTGGTTAAGAATAATTCTGGAGGATCTACATGAGAAACAGGAGAAACTCACTCAGTTGATACGTGATAGTCAAAGTGTTATTCAAATGACCAAGAATCCACTTTTTCACAAGAAGACCAAGCATACTGATATTCAATATCATTTTTTCGATATTTGGTTCAATAAGGTGTGATAGAGATCATGTATTGTAGAACAAAAGAGCATTTTCCAGATATATTGACCAAAGAACTACCAAATGAAAAGTTTTGCAAATTCATAGATGATCTTGGAATATTTCAAAATGATCAATATGGAGGAGAAATCTTGAAAGAATGATTGATTTGTATGTTCTAGACATTTTTTTTTTTTTTTATGTAATCGTATATCATAGATATATTTGTGATATTGAGATCATACTTGTTGAGTGAATTAATGAGTGATATTTGAGAGATTCTAGGACATGATAGGTTCCTGAGACATCTCTTCCTATGTATAAATATATGCTTCAGTAATGAGAACCATTGAGTTGAGTATGCATTATTGTTTAGTATATTTTCTCCATTATTATTGGTGTAATTATTTAACCCCCTCTTTCTCTTCCTCTCACTCTTTCTCTCTCACCTATCACTCCTTATCCCCCTATATCATTCTCACATTCTTTTGTTGTCTCTCCTCCTTTTTAAATCTCTCTCTCTCCCACCTTCCCCCTCTCCCCCTATCTCTCTCCCATCCTACCTATCTCTGTCTCATCCTCTATATCTACCCCCTCTTCCCCTCTCTCCTTCTCTCTGTCTTCGCCTAACTTACTCCCCTCCTATGTCTTTACCTCTCTCTCTCTCTCCCTCCCTTTATATCTCCCTCTCTCTACACCACTAACGCTTTCCCCCTATCTCTCCACCTTCCCCCCTCCCCTCCCCTCTATTTCTCTCTCCCTCTCCCTCCATCCCTCGATCCCTCCGCCACTCCCCCTCAGTCTCCCTCTATATATCCATTCCTCTCTCTCTCTCTCTCAATACCTCTACCTCTCTCTCCCTCTCTCTCCCTCCCTCTCTCTCCCCTTACCTTCTCTCTCTCTCTCTCTCTCTCTCTCTCCCCCCTTTTTCATAAGACCAATACATATGTCTCCAAAGCTCTTGATGGTGCCAATATTACTACTAAGATCTAAAGGATACACTTGGGAGGTTATGGACATGGTTTCAAGGTGTCCTTTTTTGCTTTAGATGCACGGGTTCAATTTTTTGTTTGTTTGCATGGTCTATTGTTAGGGACATCGATGCCACTATGTGGTTTTGAGTAGTAGATATGTGTCTTAGGGTCATGGAAATGGTAGGAACTAGTTGCTTGTTGCATTGGGATGTCGACTAGGATCCCTTATTCCATTTTTTGGGGCAGGAGTCCCCTGCCAAATATTTTTGGATGATCTATCAAAGTTTTAAATCTTACAAGGATGTAACAAGTGATTCTTTATCACTTCCTAAGTGCTCTAGATGAATACCCTCAGTGGGGATTATCTTGACTATGGGGTCTCTAATAGAGATAATTATTTAGAGTATATATGCGTATGAATAAACCTATACATTGTCATTGACATGAAGATAGAGGAAAAATGATCTAGGTGGATATTGGTGGCCACCCACCTATTCCAACTTGCTCCTATTGACATTTTTCAGTTCAACATGTTCTTTTGTACTTATTTGTAATTGTGGGTTCTACAATTATGGGGTTGCCTGAAGCCCTACAAAGATTCTAGATGGCGATTGGTGGCTACCCACCTAATCCAACTAACTTATTTTGGATGTTTTCATGTCAATGCATCCTTTTGTACTTCTAGGGCTGTTTTGGGGCCCTAAAGAATGTTTTTTGGCTTGCCAAAGTCAAATTGTACACATATTTAGAGTTTTATAGTACAATTTGTATTTCTCGAAAATACCTTTTTCCAACGGGCTATCACTTGCCTAAAATGAAGGTCGTATGCAACATTTACGACCCCGGGAAGTTGAGGTACCAACTTACCCATTGGGGCCCACATAAATTTTGGTGTTTCATCTCCTAGGGTTAGGTTTTTGGATGTCTAGTGTTTTGGCATTCATGAGTAAAGTTAAAAAGGCCTCTAGAGCATCATTGTAATCATTCTTCTCAGACAGATGTGTGTAGTAGCCACATCTCTTCTCAGAGATAGCTACCACCATTTGAGCAAGTTGTTTTTAGTTCTGCAGTTTTGCAGTTTCAACCTATTTCATTTATTAAATAGAAGTAATTATTCACTGGATATATGTTATTGTTCTTCGTATATCTATGTTATTGTATTGAGTCTATTATTCATCCTGTTTTGCTCATAAATCTGGATCAGTGATATCAGAGCGGTTTGTTCTTCATTTATTTTTCCTTGTGCATGTCCCCAACAAGATCTGGGTACAAGAAGTTGGGACTTGAACTAGTCAATCCTTTGAAGGATTGGTCGCACTGAGCCCAAAAAACACCCATGGGGGAAAAAAGAAATATGATGGAGCCGGATATCCTTTTAAAAATTTTCTCAATGAAGCCCTTGCACAACAAAGGAATGTTATGATGGACAACTTTCCATAGATCCTTCAGCGGTTTCCCACAGGAGATGTATCTTCATCAAGCGGCCATGAAACCCCCTTCAAGGTACATGTAAATTTTGATATTCCATTATTTGAAGTAATGATAGATGTGGATGTTGTAGATAAAGGGTTGAATCTGCTCGAAGGGTATTTTTTTGGTCCACAATTTTTCCGATAGGGAAAAGATTACTTTTTCACTTCTCAAGGTCGTCCCCCATGTTAAGGACTGGTGGGATACTTAATCTAAGCAAAGGGCCATAGATGATTTTACAATATTTTTGGTTTCCCCCACATGGGATTCCTTCAAGGATGCCATTAAAGAATAATACTGCCTTGTTTGAAGCTACGAGGACCAGTACACAAGATGGACCACCCTGTGTCAGGAAAGGGACCAAACAGTACGATATTTCACCAATGTTTTCCATACCATGTGCACCAAATTGGGTATCAAAGACTTTGAGTGACATCTGGTTCTCAAATACCGTGGTTTTATAAATATATACATTCAAACATAAATGGATTTCTTGGACATCACATCATTGGGTACGACTTATATATATGTTGTCAAGATTGAGAAATTTTTTAAGAAGAAGAGGCGAGAGTTTAGATTTGCAAACTCCTCACAGCCAAAGAAGGGAAAAGGTGGCCCTAACCCACAAAAAAAGGGATAGAGGAAAGATGGAAACTCTCAGGACAACTAGTCCAAGCCACAACACAAGAAGGGTAATGAGAAGTCAAAAAAGGACACAGGAAAATGGTGTGAATACCATAAAATCCCTTGGAAAAACACTGAAGAATTCCACTCCAAGAAGTCACTAGTGGTCGAGCTGAAAGATTATGAATCAGAGGAAGATTCCAACTCGAAATAAAATCCAGAAGGAGGGAAGTGGATTGTCAATATTGAATCGAGTGCCACTGTCGCTACCACCAAATTCCATCCAAGCGAACCAGAAGAACCGGAGGAAGGGGAACGCCTCTTTCACTCACAGATGTGGGTAAAGGGGGTTGCACTTCATTTCATTGTAGATAGTGGTAGTCAGAAGAACCTGATGTCAACATCGGCCGTCAAGCAACTAGACCTTCTGCAACATCGCACCCGCAACCCTACACTATCGGTTGGCTTCGCCAAGGAAGATATGTTTGTGTCAGCCAATAGTGTTGTCTGCCCTATCGAATCAAGCCTTTCAATGGCGATTTATACTGTGATATTGCTCCCCTTGAATTTTGTGATGTTATTTTAGGCCAACCATATTTATGGAAGCGATATGTTGTGTATAAGTCTATACCCTGTAGTGTTATTATTACTTTGGGTAGAAAATCGTATAGGATACCAGAGGTAGCATCGCCTACCACTATTTCTTAAATCTCTACTAAGAAATGTTGTAAGATCATTTCACAGACTGAGAATTTTGTCTTCTTTGTGATCCATGCTCATAGTAAGCAGAAGGTCATCGCCACATCTGTGGCCTCTACACAGAGCCTCTCTTTGTAGAAAAATCAAGTGGATGGGATCATGGAAGAGTACAGAGACATCTTCTCCTCACCCACTGAGGTACTAACACACTACCAAGTCAAGCATCCAATTGATCTAACCCCCGATGCACTTCTTCCTAATGGACCAGTCTATCATCGCTCACTGATGGAAAATGAAGAAATCAAGCATCATATCCAAAAGTTGCTTCAAAAGGGGCACATCAGTCCCATCTCCTCCCCTTGTGGAAGCCCTATTGTACTGGTGCAGAATAAAGACAGTATCTGAAGGATTTGAATTGATTATAGAGCATTAAACAAAATCATAGTCAGGAACCGATACCCAATTCCTAAAATTGACGACGTTCTTGACCAACTTAAGGGGGGAAATTTCTTCAGCAAGATTGATCGAAATTATGGCTACCACCAGGTTCTCATCAAACCAACTCATGTATGGAAGACAACTTTCAAATCTAAAGAAGGTCTCTTTGAATGGTTGGTCATTCCCTTTAGCTTAACAAATGCCCCAACCACTTTCATGAGGTTGATGGATGATGTATTGAGACCCTTGACCAACTATTTTGTGGTGGTATATTTGGATGACATCCTCATCTTCAATAGAACTTGGGAGGACCACATGCAGCATATTCAAGAGGTTTTGAGCACTCTCTAGCAGCACAAGCTATATTCCAACTTGGAAAAATGCTCCTTTGTCATGAACAGGGTCCAATACTTGGGCTACATTGTTGATGAGCATGGAGTACATGTTGATTCAATTAAGATCCAAGTAATCCATGACTGGCCAGCCCGACCACACTAAATGAGCTTCAAATCTTCTTGGGACTTGCCAACTTCTACCTACGATTCATGTTGGGATTCTCCCATATTGCATGGGCCCTCAGCCAAGTGACCAAGGGAAGTGGTAGGGAAAAGTTTGCGTGGGGGAAGGAACAACAACAAGCATTTCATGATCTAAAGCATCACTTGTGCTCAGCTCTAGTACTCTCCATACCCGATCTACAACAACCATTTGAGATTGAGACTGATGCATCTGACTATGATGTAGGGGCAATTCTGACTCAACACGATCATTTGATAGAATACCATAGTGAGACATGTTATCGCTCAGTTTGTAGTCTAGGTCAGGTAGCTTTGAAAGTAAGGATCAAACTGGCGTAACATAAGCTTCCCCACCCACTGTCACCTCGATGGGGGGCTCTTTCTATTTTGGGTGGCTAATCCCAAGGGAGACGTCCCAAGTAATCTGGGGTTTTGAAAGGACTAAGGTTCAAAGGATCAAGGTGAGTTTTCCCTTTCACAGATTACCGTCGAGAAGATAGTCAAAATGAAGGTATTCCACATAATAGGCCCCTGTTTGCGAGACAAGGCAACAATAAAACTAAAATGTGCAATAGTGGTTAGTACTTCATAAGTGAATGACTATCAACAATTAATATACATGAGCATAGCAGTAATTATTGACGAAGTCAATGATTGTAAAAATGATTATGACTTGTTACTTCTCAATAAATACTAGAAATGATATAATATTCAATGTATACAATCAATCTCTGAATTAGCATAAAATATCATCAAAGGCTCATATATGACAAGAGTGTTGCGTCAAGCTTGCTAGAGGTGATGTCATCCTCATTCTAGGGTTAGCTTGGTAGACAAAGAGGTGGACGTTTTGCAAATAGGCTAATATAAATTATCAACTCTTCAATGTCTATTACTTAGATGACTATGCCACAACGTTTTACATCAACCAAGAGCTCATAAGAGGCATGACGTCATCATCAAATTAGGGTTAGTGAGTCGTTAGGGTTAGTAGGGTTTGAAAGAGTTATTTTGGCACAAGAAGCTCAATGTTGAATAGTTAGACTAGTGCCTTAGGGTATTATGGAGTCAAGAAGCAAGGGCTAGGTCTCGGGAGAATCTAAATCTAAGGACAAGAGAGTTAGGCTTTATGGTGCTGCAATGGCAGGGCCATGAAGTCAAAACCCTAAGGGGAGGAGGCTTATTCCGGTGTTGCTTAAGCAAGGCCTCATGCTCCTCCCTCTTTCCTTAAAAATCCTTGGCAAAAACGGCTAGCTTCAAAACGTAAATCTAGGGATGAAAAGTGTTGCAAAGACAAGGCCTTTCAAACCCTAAAAGTCAAAACCCTAGGTGTAAAATCAATTAGGCCTAGGACGTCTTCTTTCTTCAACTTATGTTCAAAAGCTAACTCAGAAAAAAGGGAACTAATGTAGCAACGGCTAGGCTATATCCTCCTTAATCAATGGCTAAAACAAGTTTTCTATCATGGGGACATATAGCTAGGACCTACTTGTGTGCTTGCTACCTAGGGTTTCAATGATTAAGCAAAATAATATCAATGTAACAATAAATGCAAGAGATTTAACCTACAACCATTCAATTAAGAAGTTTTGCATGAGAAATACACTTACAAATCAATGAAGAGCTTATCAAACCCTAGTTGTAAACCTTCCAATGATAGAAAACACCATAAAAATGCCAAAGATGATCCTCCACAAGAGTAGCGCCTCACTTCCAAGAGAAAAATACCAAGACAAGAGACTAAAAATGATTCTCTCACAAGAGAGTGAGTTGTGTCCCTATAAAAATGAGAGGCAATGCCCTCTATTTATATCATTCTCATGACCTTTAATTACAAAATAGGTCATGTAAAACAATCGACAAGGCTGACTAACAATATTACACTGTTTATCACATTAAATGCTAAAAATGTCATAATATGAGCTGAAAAGGGAGACGTCAGGCCCCTCTGAGGGAGACGTTGGCCATTTTTTGGGCAAGATCAACATCCAGGAAGCAGAACGTTGGCCCCTCTGGGGATTCTCCAAGCTGCCACACGTGCCAAATGACCCCAGCACACTGCCACATGCTCCAGAAAATGTCCAGCTACCTCAGGTGACGTCCTGTCCATCAAAAGCCATCGTCCCATCTGCAGTGGGTGATCCCCCCTAGGCTGGGCTCTGCGATGGTGTCCTGGTGGAACGTCCTTCTGTCTTCTTCGTGCAAATGCTCATCACAACATTGTCCTGCCTCTACCATCCCAACAACCATCTGATGGGCTCTTCAGCCCCATGGAGGTCCGAACTAATCATATCCCCATGTGTATCGGTCCACTGGTACCTGTCCGCCGGGTATGGTTCTGCACATCAAAGACTACACCCTCCATGGGCTCATCAATCCTCAGGATCATAGCAATGTCAATCATATTTCATCATTAAAGTTTTCAAATACATGCATGAAATCCCTAACATATCATCTAAGAGCTCAAAGACATTACACAGATCTACTATACAAAGCTGAAGAAACCGAAAGAATAACCTATTGGGATAATACCCACAAGATAAGGAAAGTTTCCTCAGAAGATCATTCAAGCCATGTTTTTATGAGGTGATATGGTCTAGGGATGTCCAGTCACAGTAAGACCAAGGGCAGGTGTTGTCTGTGGGTGCCTTTGTAGGAGGTGAGCTGTACCCGTCATGGATGCATTTTTTCCAAGCCCTTTATTGCCTTTACTTTTCATTTATTGCTTTTCTTTATTTTTACTTCAAGGTCTGACCAGAGGACACTGCCTTGGCGTGGTGACCAGAGTTGACAGTGTTACCCACTGGTATCTTCACATAAATGATAAGGCTGGCTCGTGATGAGACCCCCTTTCCCTTGGCCATGCAACCAAAGGTCACTGCCCTGGCGTGGTGACCAGATGATGGCAATGTCATACTGCTGGATACCTATGAACATAATGGGCTAGCTCATGATGAGACCTCCCATCCTCTTGGTTAGGTCTTGTTTTATTATTTTTCTTAGGGTCCCTTTAGTTTCTTATCGAGAGGCCTTTTATTTCCTTCTCGGGGATCCCCTGGGCGAAGCATCTCTAGGTTTTATTTCCTATGGCTTTTATCTTTTACCAGCTGCTTTTACCCCCTGGGCCTTTAGCCCCTTCTTCCCACAAGACAAAGTGTAACCCTCAAATGTCATCCTAATGGCCGGACTAGGGGAATGGGATAGATGTGCGGGAGATAAGATGTAAAATGGTAGAATGGTGCGAGCAGACGATGGCTCTGCAAATCCCCCTTGGTGGCTAACCAAAACCCATGAATAAAAGCTTGCTAAGTTACCCATCAATCACCCCAACAATGGTCAAGTAGATTAGTGTAAGATCCAAGCAGTTATCAGAAATGACAGGAACCTAATGCATATATAAGAAGGTTATAACGATCAAACATGACACATACCATGATACCTTGGACCAATTACCTCATGGAGCAAGAGTCCTTTCCGATGCAAATCCAAGCCGATGGTGATGGAAGCTGCTGCTACTGACAGGACAAATCTGGCGAAGAAGGGAAAGATGGGCCCTCCAGGGCCATGCTCAGGTCAATCTTGCTCTCGTCACTTCATGTCTAGGATCTGTGGGCCTCGAGACATGATCTCCTAGTTATCCCTAGATATCAGGGATAACAAGACACTCTCGGATACTATCCGGAAACACCCCACCTATGACAAGGAAATGTATTCCATTGTACAAGCCCGTCGTCAATAGAAACATTACATTCTCGGAAATGAGATAATCATCCACACTGCTCACAAGCCTTTGTCGTTCATACAGACACAATGGAAGTGGCAAAACGATTGCTGTCAGAAGTGGTCCACCTACCTGCAACAGTTCCATCTCAACATCAAGTATAAGACATGGAGCACAAATCATTTCATTGACTTCCTCAATCGACATCCTATGGCTACACTCACCACCGTGATCTATTCCTATGGGCATGAGGTATCTGAGTGGCCCCAAATTTATCAACAATATCTGGACTTCGCCACCACCTATAAGCTCATGGGTACAGGCGCGAATGTCACCAATTTTCACATTCAGGATGGACTGTTATGTTATCCGGGCCATCTCTCTTTTCTTGCAAGCGAGCATGCAAGGATGAGTTGGGAGGCTCAGTACATTCGAATGGAAGGACATTTTGGCATGGAGAAAACTGTTGTTGTTCCACATAAACAATTTTATTGGCCAAAACTTCGACAGGATGTCAGCAAGTATATCAGATCTTGCATTACTTATTCCATTGTCAAACCAATTATCAAGAAGCAAGGCTTATACACCCCTCTTCCTACTCCTAAGAGGCCTTGGGAATCCATCTCGATGGATTACATGTCTGGCGTTCCATCCACCAAGCAAGGAATGATTGTGTATTTGTGGTAGATTATTGGTTTTCAAAGATGGTCATTCTCACAACCTCCAGGAAGAGCATCACCGTGATAGATACTGCTAAGCTCTTCTTCGAAAGAGTGTGGGACCATTTTGGGATACCACAGACCATCATATCTGATCGAGACAACAGGTTCCTCAACACATTTTGGTCGACTCTTTGGTCATTGTTGGACACCAAGCTCACTAAATCCACTACATTCCACCCTCAAACCGATGGCCAAACAAACATCGTCAATTGGATGACTGTGCACATATTGCACATTTATAAATCTAATCATCTGCATACATGGGATGAGAGTTTTCCCTATGTTCAACATAGCTATAATAGAGCTCTCCATAGCTCCACCGACCATAGCCACTTTCAGGTGGGGCTGGGATTCCAACCCTTGGGTCCCATTGATGTTGCATTACCTCTTGCAACAACACACACAGATTCTTTCCATGTTTAGTCTGAGGCTGCCAAAGAAACTAGATTCATTGAGTTAATTTAGCACATCTGCCCACAGGTCCATGATATTTTGTAGAAATCCAATGCTAAGTATAAGTAGTGCCATGATCAACGCCAGGTACCACACTAGTTTCAGGTGGGAGACAAGGTCTGGCTACATTTGTAGAAAGAGCGCCTTACAAGGCCCCATCAGAAGCTCCTCCCACTTATCTATGGGTCTTACACTAACACCAAGGCTGTGGGTAGCAATGATTTTGAGCTCAACATTCCACCATTCCTTGGCTTGCGCCTAGTGTTCAATGTGTACCTCCTTCGGCCATATTTTACATCATTATTGGACACCTCAGAGATCGCAAAATAACTGACACCAATAGAGATCAACCCTGATTGCATGGAACAAGCATCCATTGATCGGATAGTGGACACATAGGTCAAGGGCACTCTCGAGTAGAGGATCCAACTTTATTGGGTTGTCAAGGTAGGGAAGCTCCTCCACTAAGGAAAGTGGCTCACCCGACGCCAAATTCAGTAGAAGTTTTCTCACTTGATGGGGGAACTCAGCGCAATTGATACCATTGCTTCCTAAGGGGGGAGGAATGATCCAGGTGGATATTGGTGGCCACCCACCTATTCCAACTGGCTCCTATTGAAATTTTTTCGTTCAACACATTCTTCTGTACTTCTTTGTAATTGTGGGTTCTACACTTTCGGGGTTGTCTAAAGCCCTACACAGCTTCCATATGGATATTGATGGCCGTCCACCTGATCCAACTGGTTTATCTTGGATGTTTTCATGTCAACACATCTTTTTGTACTTGTAGGGTCATTTTGGGGCCTTAAACAGTGTTTTTTGGCTTGCCATAGTCAAACTGTAGACAAATTCAAAGTTTGATGGCATAATGTGTAGTTCTCAAAAATACCTTTCCAACGGCTATCACGTGCCTAAAACAGAGGTTGTATGCAAACGTTACGACCCCGGGAAGTTGAGGTACCAACTTACCCATCAGGACTCACAGAACTTTTGGTGTTTCATCTCCTAGGGTTAGGTTTTTAGATGTCTATGGTTTTGGCATTCATGAGTAATGTTGAAAAGGCCTCTGGAGCATGATTGTAATCATTATGCTCAGACGGATGCACATAACAACCACAACTCTTCTCAAATATAGCTACCCCCATTCAATCAAGTTGTTTTTAGCTATGCAGTTTTACAGTTTCATCCTATGTCATTTATTCAATAGAGTTTATTGTTCACTGGATATCTGTTGTTGTTCTCCGTATCTCTGTGTTATTATATTCACTCTGTTATTCATTTCGTTCTGCTCATAAATCCAAATCAAAAAATGATTGAAGGATCTAGGGAGTGCACATGCTCATACTTAGGAGTGTGTGTGCATTCTAAAGCACGTGGGAAATTCTACTTATGAATGTGTGCATTTCTGAGCACGTGCATGCTTAGTATATGACCATGCACACATTCCTACAAAATTCTAATTGGAAAGTTTGTGTGGAAAATCGGTGAGCACCAAGGTTGTAGGATTAGGAATGTGTGTGTGTTTTCAAGAATGCATTCACGTTTCTTAGAACATGTATGCATTCATACATACGTGCATTCCTCGACATTCCATTGCCATTTTTTCGACTCTAATTTTCATAGGAACACGCACAAGTAATATTATTCTTTGCATTTTTTTTTATTTTTTGTTTTTTTTATCTTTGTTATAAGTTTGTAAACCGTATAGAAAAATAAATTAACAACAATTTTCCTATTATAATATGATAATCTTAATTTCAAACAAATTTAAACAACAATTTTTTTTTACTACAATATCATAATAAAATTGTTTATATAAACAACACCATTTTAAAATGAAAGAGAGATTTAACAAATCTCTTAAAATTTTTATATTTTCAAGTTAAACATCCTATTGCAAATTTTATGTTTCCAAGTGAGACATCTCAAACTTATTATTTTAAAATGAAAGAGAAATTTAACAAAACACATTTTAAAATGAAAGAAAGATTTAACAAATCTCTTAAAATTTTTATGTTTCCAATTTTTATGTTTCCAAGTGAGACATCCCAAACTTATTTTAAAATGAAAGAGATTTAACATATCTCTAGAAAATTTTATGTTTCCAAGTGAGACATCCTAAACTTATAAAAAGAGGTGCACAAAATCTAGTGAACAATTTTATTATGAAATAAACAAAGATAATAATTATACCAAAATCTATATGAAACAACACTTACCAATTCAACAAAAGGGTCTATGTTTTGAATGAACATTGACCCTTGTTACATAGAAAATTGATAATGTCATAAATGGGAAAGCTCGAAAATAGCCTAAAAGTCATTGTCTTTGTTCTTATTGTCATGTTAAATATTTCTCATCATAACTCTATCTCGTGTGGCATAGCTAGAGGATATCCTACGAATACAACATGCCTAAACCATATAGAAAACAATGTCATAAATTTGTTGAGACATTATGTCACACATCCATGTTAATACAAACTTTTTTTAATTTATTACGTATTTTACATATATTCAATTTTATATAAATGTATTTTTTATTTTCTTAATTTTTGGAATGAAATGTATTTTTAACAAGTTTATGCTTCACTCTATAGGGTTAAACAGTTTTTTATTTTCACCACTAATTAATGTTAAATTAATTGATCTTCCTCACTCTATAGGATTCAATAGTTTTTATTTTCACCACTAATTAATGTTAAACTTATTCATTATTTTAGTTTTTATTTTCACCACTAATTAATGTTAAACTTATTGAACTTCCTCACTGTATAGGATTCAATAGTTTTTATTTTCACCACTAATTAATGTTAATCACTCTAGTTTTTATTTTCACCACTAATTAATGTTAATGTTATTGATCTTTCTCACTCTATAGGATTCAATAAAAATTTAATTTTTTTTTTTTCACGACTAATTAATGTTAAACTTATTGATCTTCCATCATTTATATTATATATTAGAGGAATCAAATTCAAATTAATAGTAAAATAATACAAGACATAAATTAATTAAGATTTGACTATAACTTATATATATTTTAAGGAGTTAGCTCAATTCAATACCACCAATATTATCAATAATATTTAACAATATTATTGAATATTTAACTATCTTTATGTCAATATATCTAATTTAAATATTTATAAATGAAATAAATCAATTTGTATCAACTAATTTAATTGTTTCAAACAAGAGTCCATATATAGTGTTAGAATGTGAACTTTAAATAAATTATCTGTTGTTGGGAACCCTTGGCCAGAATGCCGGGAGTGACATTCTGAATCTGCTAGAGGAAAACATCATAGCCAAATATGAACCTGTAGCAACTTTTTTTTTATCACAACCATACAATTGTATGAGCTGTCAATTGTTATATGCAATGCCCTTTCCACGTGGAAAAAAGCTGTGACAGCTCATTCATCCCATGTGGAGGAACCTTGGCGCTAACCAAATCTAACCTCGCTAGCCAAATATATGCATGAAGAAATAACTGAATTTAAGCATGTCCCAACATACATAAATGCACACCATACAACGTGTCAATAATTTTCCCTGCAAACCAGAGACGTGGAGAATCGACGCTGAAAGGAGTTCAAATATCGAGAATGTTTACTGTATTTTACTTCTTATAAAATGCATGGCAGGTAAAGCTTATCGCAAGATGTTCCTGCCCAATGTCCTCGTACAGAGAACTCTGTGGCGATAACTATGCAGAATGCAGTTCCCGGAGTGGCAATGGCAATGGCACAGCGATTTTCTCATGGAAGTCGCCGGCTCCATACGTGCTGGGAGGAGCGGCTCTGATGCTAACACTTATACTCTTTGCTCTCATCATTATCGCATGCTTCTACTTGAAGCAGGTGCGCTCTCATCATACTATCAACTCTGAGTTTTCGGCATCCGCTGCAGCAGAAGCAGATCATCAGTGTTGTGGGAAGAATGGATTTACAGCTTCTTCTGTTAAGGAGGAGGACGACACCGTGGTGGCGATAATGGCCGGCGATGACATGCCCAGCTTTATAGCAAAAGCAATGCCTCTGCACAGAGAAAATCAAATGGCTTTAATCGTTTAGGGTTTGCTTTTGGATGTTTTGGAAGTGTACAGAACAAGAAAGAATGATTTGATTGTCTGCTTCTTCTTCTTGTTTTTGTTAAATTTGTATATCAATGTCATGAGCTTTGTGTCAAGCTCCAAGAATAGTAGATATAATGACCTAACCTGCTTCGATTTGCAGCTAATGAATTTTGATCGAAACACAGAGAAGTGCAAATTTTGCTCCATTTTCACCTTATTGTCAAGTTTTGCATATCGTATAATGGCATAGCCTGTTATTTTATTATTTGGCGCAAATATATTTCTCGTTTAGATCTCTCCATGGCCTCTTGAAGTAATCAAAACATTCTGATAATAATAGTGGGTTCATGGGGCAACAAGTGCTTTGAGGCCGTAAGCTTAGCTTAAGATGATTGGTTGGTTTTTATGTTCAAACTGCCATTTGGAGAATACTTATATGGGCACTGTTACTCATTCTTCCTTCGTATTGCATTTACATTTTCCCGTTAACATATGTTTCTACCAAATCAATAAAGCAGGAATGCTCTACTGTATAAACTCACAACTGAATTCCTCCTTATACTACCACTTGTTTCTGCTTATCTTTGTGCAATTTCAATGCCCTGCATCTTCAAACTTTCTCTTATACTATTATGATACAATCCTGTTGATAAATCAACACTTAAATAAAATATAAAATATAAATTTGTAGCTTTTTCATATCCATTGAATTGTGGTAATATTTTTTGCATTATCTTTGAATGCAATAACACATATGTGCCAATGAAAGCCTATCTAGGATATAAATTTGTAGCCTTTCTCATATCCATATCCGTTGAATTGAAAATATTAATGGGTATATGACAAAAGAAATTATGACAGTGAATATCTTAACATCAAACATAGATTATATTAATATAACACAGATTATATTAATATAACACGCATTTTAATTTCTAAAATATTATTTTAATAACAATAAAACTACATAATTATAAATTAAAAAATTATATTAAAATAATTAAATATTTAACTATTCACTTAAGTTTAAGTTATATATTATATTAAAATAATTAAATATTTAACTATTCACTTAAGTTATATATATATATATATATATATACCTTTAACCAATCTTTCCGAACATAGAGAAGGAAAAATAAAATAAGTTAAGGTAACCTTTAACCTAATAATTTAACCAATCTTTCCGAACATAGAGAAGGAAAAATAAGTTAAGGTAACCTTTAACCTAATAATTAGACAGACATAGAGAAATATTGTATAATGTTTGATAATAATTTTGGATTTTTTTTTAAAATAATATACGAGAGAAGTAATAATATACGAGAGAAGTTTGGATTTTTAATAATAAGAATTGGAAAATAAGTTGTAGATAATGGGTTATTAGTTCAAATTCAAGCGTGTAGGGTAAAGTTCAAATCCAAAGGGTAGGGTATGTATATCTTGGTAGGGTATGTATATCTCGGTGTAGGGTAAAGTTCAAATCCGGGTATGTATATCTCGGTGTAGGGTAAAGTTCAAATCCAAGGGATAGGGTATATATATCTCTTGTCCCACAAACAAAAGGGTCTCATACACCAATTTAGTGTGACTTGGCAGTAACCTTAAAAATAAATTATTATTATTATTATTATAAGAATAAATAGAAAATAAAATAAAATTGATTTTTTTTTTTTAAAAGAATATTTAAATAAATATAAGTGGAAAATAAATAGTAGAAATTAAAAATAAATTATTATTATTATTATTATAACAATAAATAGAAAATAAAATAAAATTGATTTTTTTTTTTAAAGAATATTTAAATAAATATAAGTGGAAAATAAGTAATAGAAAATAAAGATTATTCTAAAAAAAAATAATTAACTTAATAAAATATTAATAACCACAGATATAATATCTTAATAAAATTTTAATAGAATCCAAGATTAAAAAACAGATAAATAATAATTTGTCCTAGGAAGTTAGCTAAATTGGATATCAAATTCATAATAAAAATTTAATAGGATCAAAGATTAAAAAAAATAAAATTATAAAGAATATCTTAATAAAATTTTAATAGGATCAAAGATTAAAAAAAAGATAAATAATAATTTGACCTTAAATGATTAGGTAGAAGCTAAATTAAGGTAAGTTCTAATGTCAAAAAATATGGCATATTAATTCAAAATTTGAGTTTAAAAATGTTTTAAATATTTATAAATGAAGAGATCATTTCATAAGATTACTTTAAAGTAAGAAAGGAAGTTCAAAAAGGGTAAAAATATGGTATATTAAGTCAAAATTTGAGTTTAAAAATGTTTTAAATATTTATAAATGAAGAGATCATTTCATAAGATTATCTTAAAGTAAGAAAGGAAGTTCAAAAAAGGTAAAAGAAGTTGGAAATGAAGGAAAATGTGCAATAATTAGGAATAGAAAAGTTATTATTAGAGATATACATCAAAATGATAATAATAAATAGGAATTTGGGACACTTTGAATCCTCTCTACCTTTCCATAGAGAAAAGGATTCATGTTAAGTTGGATTTTTAGAGAAATTG
>ML831857.1:10970-26005 GCA_009831015.1 Picea engelmannii | reverse complement strand
CAGTCTTATAAATATGTCAATGATGGTCGGAGGCTTTGTATCTCAAATGAGTCAGTTGGTAAGATCGAAGTTGTGGAGAAGAAAGAACATAGTCCAGAAGACTGTAGAGTGGGTAGAGTTATTGATGAAAACCATATTAGACAAGATCAATGTAAAAAATGTCTATTTGATTATTGATTGTAATCTTAGTTTTGTAATTATGTAAGCGTTATGGGAGGGTGTTATAATTAACACTTACAATAATATAGTTGGTTTGGTTTGTTGTAGGTTGTTGAGATATTCTCTCAACAACAATCTCCATGATTAGAAATAGTTGGATCTCATAAACACTATATAAGTGTGATGTATTTTATGTTTAGAAGATAATACAAATATTATTTGTGTGGAACTATCGTGACATGTCTTCTCACCCAAAATTTAGGACTTGGTTTTATAGGGCTTGTTAATCAACCCTCTTTACTAGAAATATTTTTATCCTAAGTGCTAAATATTACTTTAGGGAATGGTTTGAGGCAATTCCCCTTAAACACACCAAATATGAATAGGTAATATGTTTCATTGAAACCTATATATTTTCCCATTTTGCTTTACTAATTAAAATGTTTTCTAATAATAGATTAGCATTCATGTCAAATTAACTCACTTTTGCATCATATTTGGAGTAAAAAATTTAACGTCGTCCACCTATTACTTTTGCATCATATTTGGAGTAAAAAATTTAACGTCACGCTTAGGGGAGTGAACAATATGATTCTACCAACAAAACTTTGGTTAACATTTTGAAAAATATAATTGGTGATAAACCCCACCAATGGCATACCCAATTTCCATATGCCTTGTGGGAAAACCATACTACCACTTAAACCACTATTGGACACACACCTTATCAATTTCTCTATGGTCAAGAGGGTATTATTTGCATCGAAATCGATATAGTTTTTCTCATATTATCTTTCCAAGCTGAAGAATTGAATTCAACAGATATCCCTATGAGATTCAATTCCCTATTGTCTTTTGAAGAACACAAAAACTCTGTTTTTTTCTAATTTAAAAAGAAAAACACAACAAACTATTACAAATATTTTGATAAAAATACCAAGGAATCTATCTTTGAATCTGGAAAAAAAATATTGTTACGGTATTTCTCTCATGTAAATAAAGGAAAAAAATGAATTTCTAAAAATTATGGTCGGGTCCATATGTAATTGCCTCTATCATTGGAAATCATTCTTGCTCGCTAAATGAAGAAGATGGCATACTCTTCTCTTACACTACTAATGGTTCACATCTTTACACCACTAATGGCTCACATCTTAGGCATAATGTGGATAATGTGACAAAAGCAAGATAATTAAAAATAATAAAAATAAAATATAAAAAAAAAGACTTTAGAAAATAATCTCTTTAATTTTTTTTAATTTTTTTTTATCCTTTCTTTTGCAATTTTATTTTCTTTTTGTATCTTTAATTGATTGTTCATATTAGTGGCTTGTACTTTTAAATTTATTTCTTTACAATTCACTTGAAAAGCTTGGACTAAACAAGATTTTATGGATTTTATTATATTTGTAAGTTATGTTACTGATCGATTTGATTTTAAGAACACACATATTCAGGTAGATTGGCTGCCTATTGTATCTACATTCCCACTATGTCTATTATTTGTATACTTATAGAGGATTTCCTTGTAGTAGGCAATCCGACATTCCTTCCCAATTTTATTTTCTTTCCCATCCTTCACCCTCGAGATATAGTCTCTAGAATGCATGACATATATCTACGATGTTTTTCCCTCACTACCAACACTACCAACACTGGTCTATGCCTTTTTGTGTTCTTTCACATACTATATTAAATTTGATGAGCCTCATATTTTTGTAAATCCAACTTACTTGATCCTTGAACCATGCTTACCATTTTATTACCAATTTAATAAGATCAAATATTATAAGTTATGGAAGTACCCCACCCTATAGAGTGACCATTTGTTGACCCAAATTTTGTCCCAACTAAAGAAAAATATTTGCAAAGAGTTGCAAAAGCCTAGACTATATCACCACTTTGTCTTACATCCTACATGCTAAGTTGACCATAGGTAAAGGAAGGGGTACCATTAAGTAAACCTTTTTATCTTTTTGTATGGAAACGTGTTTCTATTGGATGTATACAACCTACAAAATACAGGATAATCATGGTTTACTCATTGTATATTGTTCACTTAGCATTATGCAAAAGTTTGATTGCATTTTATGGGATTCAATTGATGTTATTATAGTAAACACATAAAAAAACCTCATAAGTGATGGCATCATCTTTATATATGTTGAAAATGATGAACATTTAAATGTTCAAGCCCATTATATTGTTTATAAACAACTAATTGGGTAAACTAAAGTTTCAATTTTCATCCAACGATTATCAAAGCACTCATGTGATGAAAAAGTTACATTATGTCACACAATGATAATAACCAAAGTTTTGGAAAACATATCATGTAAATAAGTGGCAGGTGGAAAGGATGTCTGACGTAGAATGACAAAGGGTGAACTTATGAGAACATTTAAAGTGATGGAATGTTATAAATTTTCCTTTAGATAAGGTGTACATTTCCAATTTATGTGATTTCCCATCTTACAACACAAATTTGCAGATGTATTTTTGGGATTGTGAAGTGAATTTATGAGGTGACGCCGCCACAGATTCCATGATAGTAAAGTTAGTTGAGTATACCTTAAAGTATTCTCACTAGGCATTTGCATGACAGCTAATGGAGCTCTAAGTCACTCTTTCTTCATACGGCAAAGTCAGCATGATTTGTTGAGCTAGCTGGTGAAATCTTGTTTTGGTTTCTAGATGTTTTTTATACCTTCAACTTCTAATTGTTTCGAGGGGAGATATAAGGAAGTGAACGGATTGGGATTTAAACACACAACATTATTGGTTTTGGTTCTATGAGATAAGGTACATTGTCCTCTAGATGTCGACTGGTTTTTAATGGAATATTTTTTCGGGTTAACTAATTTCTTGATGGTCCACAACATGTTTTCCCATCATTCCCCTACCTCATTAATAATCATCTTCCAAATTAAAGTGATAATAATAAAAAAAAAGACATGGGCATTCATGCCATATTGTGTATTCAAAGATTGTTTTCCCATCATTCCCTACCTCATTAATAATCATCTTCCAAATTAAAGTGATAATAAAAAATAAAAAAAGAAGAGACATGGGCATTCATGCCATATTGTGTATTCAAAGATAAATTTGTTTTTGAGCTAAATCCACCTTGTTGTTTTTAATCGTGACAAACCTATTCCATTCACACTTCAATTTGATTATTCCACCCAATGCATTGGTAGCATGCATGAATGGTGAGGATGGCATATAACTATTTAGATTTTCAAATATGTATCGACTCTAGTTACATATATATTAAAATGATGTTCCAGAGTACATTGTAAAGATTATTTCGTTTGTGAATGAAGTAATGGGCATTTGGGTACGATACTTCTACTATGACCACCCTTCCATTGTTTGAATTCACGACCAACCTAATACAATTTTTAATAATGATTAAGTTTATTTTATGAACATAAAAGAAATAAATAGATAATATGATTCATGTATATCATAAATGCATTAGATACATTTTGTTTTGTATAGAGTTTATTGTCTGTATGCATTGTATAAAATAAAATAGTGTCATATTATTGTCATGCATGCATGTACAAATTCAATGTATTTATTTGAACATCATGCCTAAACCCTAGTCATCCATTTACTGTGTTAATGAGAAATAGGTGAATTTATAACATGTTCATGTTTGCATGAAATAAATAGTAGGTTTACTTATCTAAAATGGTTTGTAAATTGAAAATGATGGTATTTTTTCCACACTATTAGATGAGTTTCTTTAGTCAAGGTTCTTGGTGGTTGCAACAATGACAAGGAATGAGGCCCAATGTAATTTTGCAGGAGAACAAAAACAAAAGGATAATATTTTTAGTGCATTTTGATGAAAACTCAGATGAGTTCAATCAATTATCCCAGAATGGACATATTTTCTTTGGTTGGAAATCTCTTCCTCAACCTTTTATCCATGCAAATATCCCCTTGTAGCCACATCCTTGAATCAGAGACATTCCACCCACTCATCTAGATATTGGAAATGATGGGTGGAGGGAAAATCTAGGCTGAAATTTCTCCAGGGCTGTCAATTAGACAAATAGTCAAAAAGAGCCACAATTTCAAGTCACGTCACCTGCTCCTACTTCTACAAAATAAATTTCTCAATGTCAGAAACCTATTGAAGTTAAATCCCAGTCACTTAGATTTCCCATCATTGAGAAGGGGAAGCATCTTGTTGAGTGATTCAAAAATACTTAGACACAACTTATTTCTGTACATATATACATGCAGTATCTAACTTGATCTAGAATCATTTATTGATTGTATTGAGGTGGTTTGGAGAATTCTAATGTTGTGCTCTTTATCCAAAAACTCATAAACTAAAGGTTAGTTTGCAGAATAATGAGATAACACAACATAAAATAAAAGAAATCAAATTACACATATGGATGACATACATCACTTCATCTTCAAAGTCCCTTTATGTATCATGAATAATCTCCATCATCTCAAAAGACCAAATTACATTACAATATGCTTGCAAATAGCCATTTTAATGAAATCTCTCTAATTCCATAACTCAAAAAAAGAAAATAAGTTCACCATTAAAATCTTTGTGAAATTTTGAGAAATTTGACTACAATGTTGACCAATTTCTGAACTGGCTCAATTTCTCCCTCTTAGGCATGAAAAACAATGCATTAAATTCTCATTAATGGAAAATTGAGCAATTTTTTTTACAAATGACTTCAAATCACAAAATAGACCTCAAATTCATGATCCTTGTGAAAAATCATGAAAAATGAGTATAAAGTTGCCTATGTGCTACCATTATACCTCATTGCATGCTTTACGAGACACCATATTTAGCCTCTTCTTAGCACAAAAATAGAGATATTCGTATGAGCTAGAAATACATAACCTCTCTTGAAAAATATGCCACCTAGGGATCCATGTAGTCCTGAGAATCTGTGCTCATAGGGATGTGTGTAGTGCATTGGGTTATGTGCCCAATATATAGACTCGTGCCTCCAAACCTCTACCCAGGATTATGACAACTTAATTGCTAAAATTTGTGGAATCCCATAACAAACAGGTTGTTGGCACAATGGTTAAGCCTTTGGATTATATCCCAGAGGTTCCAGGTTCGATCTTCTTCCATCCACATATATTAGTTGTTTGTTTTATATATATAGTATATAGTTGTAACTATATATATAGTATACATGTGGTATAAAAAAACTCCCACACATACTCGTTATCCCCTCCGCGGACCATGTATTGGTCGTGTGCAATAACTTGTAGACTAGGGGTTGGGGGGCTATCCCTCGACCTCTTTTCCCCCCAAATGAAACATTACATAAATTTAAATACATTTTTTACCACTTATGGTTAAGAACCAATAAAGTGGTGCAATGTTAACGAAAGGTTTGTTAAGGATTTGGGAGATCGCAGGTTTGACCCCCATCGACTCCCAAATTATTTTAATGAATCATGCCAATATAGGCCAATGGGA
Source organism: Picea engelmannii (assembly GCA_009831015.1). Classification (NCBI taxonomy): domain Eukaryota; kingdom Viridiplantae; phylum Streptophyta; class Pinopsida; order Pinales; family Pinaceae; genus Picea; species Picea engelmannii. Next base: position 20,361 of record ML831857.1, on the reverse strand, counting down.
GGTTTCCACGTCGTGACCTCTCATTGGCTTGTCCATGCCATGTCAACCTGTAATTGGACCACTTGTGTGCTACTTGTCAAATTTTAATTGGACCACTTGAATCATACCTTGCCTAGTCAGCTGCCAACAATCATGTGCCACATGTCACCCTTTTTTCACATGTGTACTTTGACCTTTGACCTCATTTGACTAGAACTTTGAATGCTCATAAATTTTTCATATGAACTCCATTCGAGATGATATTTTCATCATTGGAAGGATGATGATGCAATCTACACATTGATGCAGTTTTCGAGAGAATTTGGAACGGTCGAATTTTGAGCATTTGTGGAATCCTTGGGATCTTATGAGTGTTCTGGATCCTCCTAGACCTTTGTGAGCATTCCTTAGATCCTCTTGGATCAAACTTTCCCATTGAAGAAATTTTGGACCTCCAAAAGTACAAATTTTCAACAAGTTAGTGATTATAATTCACTCTTCCATATTGTTGAATCTTTTGGAATTTAGTCTTCATCTTGGATATTTGATCCTAGGTATTAGATTAGTGTACTTTTGTCTATATTTTTAGAGTATGACTTTGACTCTAGCCTCTAAAACTGTTTCTAATAGCTTTGGTTAATCTCTAAAAAAGTCTTGTCCACTGAATCTCTACAATACTTGTATCCTGTATTTCAACATCCACTCCCATATCCTATTGCTGAAGATAGTCCATCTCGTCCAATTTGAACCAAGTTGAATGCTGATATATACCTTACCCTTTTGGATTCTTTATTCTTGTACTGTTGATGTATCTGTAGGAGTCCCTGAATGAATACTATGTCCATTGTCTCCCCTGCCTTGAAGAACAACTCTACTTATATTGTTATGATTTGTACCTTCCTTGATTTCTTTTGTTTAAGGTATACATCCACACAAATATGAAATAGTATTTTAAAAGATGCTTATAGCATGCACCTTTATGCCTCTTATTTCTGAAGAGGAATATTTCTCTTTTACCAGCTCTAGACAATTTTTCATTACTTTGATGTTATTTCCGCTCTTGATCTACATGGTCCAACTGTCCGCATCCTTTTGTTCCTTCACTTTTAAATATTCAGAATCAAGAATGTTGTCTTAGACAATTCGATCCATATGTATCCCTTTAGCTAATTACAAGATGATACAATTGTCCATTATGTTGTCTAAAGGCTTAAACATATTTATAACATGTTTCCTCTCACTCTAGAACAATATATGTATAGGTGGCTATCTAGAAATCTCTCTAACGAGATTCCTCTCACTCTGAAACAATATGTAAAGGTGGCTATCTAGAAATCTCCCTAACAATATTTTTCTCACTCTCAACATCATATAAGGTGGCAATTTAGAAACTCTCTTACAAAATCCCTTTCACTCATATAAGGTGGCAATATAGAAATTCTACAAAGTCCCTCTCACTCTTATAATTTACAATGAGTGTCTTAGAAGCCTTATAATAGACTTTAGGAGATATACACATATGCATATTACATTTACAAATATACATATTTACAATGAAAATTTTAAAGATGGTTTACTTATCGACTCATTCTTCCCATTGTATTGGGAGGAGTCTCGCAACTTCTGACCTCTGACAATGCATCTGATGTTGATGTTGTATCTGACATTGAATTTCATGTTGAATCTGATGTTGAATCCTATGTTGAATATAAGAAACCATTAGACCAAAATATAGGTATTCCGAATAACCTGTATAATCTCTCCTTGCAAATAGCAAGAACTATTACTCTGTCTAGAGCAACTTCTCTTCAATACACAAGTACTTGACCATTTTGGAATGAGAATGAATTACCTTCATCCTCAAATGATGCAATTGAGATTAGGTTTACCTTTAATCTTGGAACATACAACATATGTTTTGTTCCTATAAATCCTCCTGACTCGAGCTAGAATCTTACATATCCATATCCTCTTATTGCTTGTCTCGTGTTGGTTCCATATCCCACATAGAAATCTTTGTTGGTCTCTGAGAAATTCAATAAGACTGATCTCATCCCAATCATGTGGGGATATGAGTCATTTTCCATGAAACATTCTTTGATGTCTTCATATATCACTTTTCCAAGACCAACCATTAGGAAGTATTATTTCCCAAGCCTTTTAGTAAGACCATTAACTTCGTATGGATTTGTTGCTTGTCTTCTTGCAAGTTTCTTTACATCTTTGATTTTCTGCTTCAGACATAAGTTTGGGTAAAGTGTCCAACAATTCTCTATCTGATACCCACTCTTACCACAATATGAGCAGGGTGTCTTGTTCCCATATTGGAACCATGATCCCTTCTTATCATTCCCGCTTTTCCTTTTCTTTGAGAAACGATCTTTACCTTTAGCCTTCTTCTTGGAGGGATTTACTTGCATGGATTGTCTTCTTCGACACTTCTCCACATCATGGTTGCTAGTTCCATAGGAAGCACATGGATAACTAGACCATTCACCAGTGGGAAAAGTCTTCACTCCTTCTCTTATAACATGCAAATATTTCCTTGGAAATGCCTTACACATGTTACATTTCTCTAGGCTAGAAGGTAAGGCCAACTATTTATGTAGGAATTCTTCATCTAAAGTTTTCTTTGCTTCATCTACCCTCAATCATTCTCCATATTGATGGGAAAAATAATAATACGAGGAGTCATCTTTCTCGATCATACTTTTTGAAAGAGGTAGTCCCTTTTTCATCGGAGAATTTACATTCTCATATTGCCAATATTAATGGATTGGTATTGATGGTTCCAATACTTAATTATTTATTTTCAACTTTCTTTCAAACTCATGAAAAATACCCTTATGGAGTTCCTCGTGACATAATAGTCTATATTGCAACCTCTGTTTCTCTTCCCCAAAAGCTTGCAACTGCATTCTAAGCCGTAATTCTCCTTCTGGATTTGTTGATTAATATTCTTCTTCAGCCTCAACTTCATGAGAAATTACTCATCTTTCCTTATGATAAGAACCTTCAAAATATTCACCAACTAGACTCTTGGATTTCATCACATCAATAGCTTGTAACACACGTCAAAACTAGCACTGATACAAGTTGATTCAAAAATCCTTAGACACCACTTATTTATTTAAATATATACATGCAGTATCTAACTTGATCCAGAATAATTTACTGATCGTATTGAGGTGGTTTGCATAATTTTGATGATGTTCTCTTTATCCAAAAACTTATAAACTAATTATTAGTTTGCCGAATAGTGAGATGACACAACAAAAAATAAAAGAACTCAAATTACATATATGGATGACATACATCACTTCGTCTTCAAAGTCCCCTTAGATATCATGATTGTTCTCCATCATCTCAAAAGACCAAATTACATTACAATATGCTTGAAAAGAGCCATTTTAATGGACTCTCCTGGAGGTTCCATGTTTGATCCGCTTCCATGCACATATATTAGTTGTTTGTTTTATATATATAGTATATAGTTGTAAGTATATATATACAGTATACATGTGGTATAACAAAACTCCCATGCATAATACTCTTTATCCCCTCCACGGACCATGGATTGGTCATATGCAATAACGTATAGACTAGGCATTAGGTTGTATCCCTCGACCCCTTTTCCCCCTGAATTGAAACATTGCATAAATTTAAATACATTTATTACCACTTATGTTTAAGAACCAAAAAAGTGGCACAATGGTAATGGAAGGTATTTTAAGGCTTTGGGAGGTTGCGGGTTCGACCCCCATCGAATCCCAAATAATTTTAATGAATCATGCTAATATAGGTCAATGGGAGGTCGCCACGTGGTGGCCTCTCATTGGATTTTCCATGCCACGTCAACTTGTAATTGGACCACTTGTGCACCACCTGCCAACCTATAATTGGACCACTTGGATTGTACCTTACCCAGTCATCCGCCAACAATCATGTGCCACGTGTCACCCTTTTTTCCCATGTGTACTTTGACATTTGACCTTCTTTGACTGGAACTTTGACCGCTCATAAATGTTTTGTATGAACTCCATTCGAGGAGATATTTGCATCGTTGGAAAGGTAACGACGAGCTCTACGCATTTATTTTATTTTCAAGAGAATTTGGAATGGTCAAATTTTAAGCATTTATGGATCCCCTGGGACCTCTGTGAGCATTCCTTAGATCCTCTTGGATCATAGAGCCATCCCCAAGCTATGAAAAAATATGAATTCTCTCGACCTATCTCTACCCACTCAAGAACAAATATGAAGAGTACCGAAGATGATAAAAAAAGAGAAATATCTCATTTGGATATGCATCCACCAATTTCTCAGTATTAATGGTTTTATTTAATGTTCGTATATATGTTTTGGTTAAGTGCACTTTAATTTTTATTGATGGTTAAACATGTTTAAACCATGATATTATATATGACTATGGGGATTGAGTTGTTTTGACCATGTTTTTTTTCTCTTTATTATGAAAACTTGGAGCAACAAGGTTATGAAATATATTAATCATTGCTCACATATGATGTTAATAATGGCATGAATATTTCATATATATGTTTTTTTTTTTTTGTTTGAATGGGAGTCACAAGGAATGCAATCATATGGAGGGAATTATAAGGGTTCAAATTATTTTGGCGTATGTTCTAGTGGGACACCCACCTCCCTCTTTACCTTAAGTTGCAAACATAATCCCTCACTCACTTAATTTATTGAGTCAATATTCTTTTAATTAATTTTTAGAAAAGAAGAAATAATATTCGACTTCACTTTTCATATAATGGTTGTTAATTTTCAAGAGAGCAGTTGGAACTATTAACTAATAAAACAAAATATTTAATGAGGAGGATATGACTACAAAAGGGATCCCAAATTGAGAGAGAGGTATGCTAGATCCTTGTGAGCATTTCATCATATTTTAATTTCATACCCATACTCTATTTTCTATGAAATTAATGGTTTTGTTGATAGCAGGGATTTCTGGAAAAGGGACAGGAAAAGGAAAATTGAAAGCATGATCTTGTCTTCTTAATAAGGTGGTTTATTTTTCTTCTTGTTTACTCTATTCAAAAGTTCTTAAAAACTCATTGCTAACTAGTGACATATTCTGCAGATGTTAAATTGTTGTGCATCACATATTCTTGATTGGTCCAAGCTAAGTCATTATTTTTGTTTTTCCATTTTATGGAATTTGGTTTTCCTTGTATGATTCACATTACATCCGAGAATTCTATAAATATTCTTGATCCATGTTCTCTCAAGGACTTGAATTATGGGTTATTCTGATAATACAAGGATCATTTGTGGTTCATTTATTTGATGCCATGTTTTCCCTCTTTGATCAAATTGTTGGAGTTACTTCACACACACCTAGGATTTATTTTTCCTAAGGTTTTTCCTTGTTTATTAGTCATAATTAGTCATTATCAAGTCTCCTATATTTTAGGGGAGAATATTCCACCTAGAAAATATTCTCTTTCAGTTGACAGTTCAATTTGACTAGTTGAATTGAGTTTAGATGTTGCATTGGTTTTGTCATCATTCAACATTGGGATCATCACCAGCTAATGCGCACTTGCCTTGGGATCATCACCAAATTGGTGCATTACCCTTGATTTCTTGAGTTAACTCTTCACTACTCTCTGTTCAGTCAGTTAACTGAAGACTAGTTGACTAGCTAACTCAACTAGGTGGCAGTTCACTCCCATAACTGCCCGAGAGACTAGAATAGGTGGAAGTTTACTCCCGTAACTGTTGGTGTGTGTCCAAATCACTCTAGACCACCACTATGGCTCATAATTTACTCATGTATCCTATATCTATTGTAAATTATTCACTCTTTGAGTGTGGAAAACGATTAATGAGAATTTTTTCATTCTTTCTCTCCTTCTTCTTCTTTCTCCAATTCTCTCTGCAAATGTGTGTAGTATTGTTTAGCTAGATCTATTCTGTGTAGGTTCAACACATTTACATGGTATCAGAGCCGACAAACTTCTAAGCAAAAAATACACCAAATTATTTTTTGTAGGCACTCAAGATTGAAGAACGCATAAAATATGGATTATTCGTCGGAAATACTTCTCACGCTTCATAACTATTTGGAATGGAAGCCAAAAAATTTGTTTTTGCTAAAATGTAGAGGCTTGTACCAAAAAACTATGGAAATGGAAGTAGAGCCTGATTCTTCCGATGAGAAAAATGACTTTCTCAATAGACAAGATATGGCCATAGGAAGTATCTGCACATTTGTTTCTCCTGAACTTTTCCATCAAGTATATGAAGAATCACAAGAATCAACTCCAAATGAATTATGGACTAGATTGGAGGTTTTATTTGGGAATAAAGAAGATTGTGAAGATTTCATGCAGGAGGTTGAACAGATAGAGCCAGAAGAGAATCAATCAGAAGATCAAGCTTCTTATTATGAAGAGTCTTCTCCAAAAGTATTTGCAGAAATTTGTATCCCATTAATTGAAGATGATGTCTACTCCATTTCATATTTTTTTTTTTTTTGAATTTCATGTGGAAGATATCTGGCATACATCTCAGGGGTCACAAGCAGACATTTTTCCATGTGCAATGCATGCATTTCAGGAGACAAAAAGGGAGCCACACACATCATACTCAATTATGATATTTTCTAGGCACAATTTCCAGAAACAAATTATATATTTGAATTCCTCTCGAGAAATATCCAATTGCAAAAAAGCAATCGTTCGAAACGAAGTCTGGAAATTTAAGTTATGATCTTTTTAAAATCAATAAAATTTCAGCATTTTTCTGGAAACGACCGCACGGTTTTCAAAATTTCATCCAAACTTTATTTGGATGTTTTTCATTACAAGAAGATAAAGTGGATATGTGTGGAAATATCAATGGTGCATATACTTCATTAGATCCGTGCAGACATCTACATCTTCAACAAAATGTTCAACGAGCACAAACTTGCACAGTTGCGAGGTCTTCTTGGAGTGAAGGACAAGGTTGCTTAGCAACTGCTTTTTGTTCCTTTTCATTTTTATTTCTTTTATGCATTGTAATTTGCAGGGGGGGGGGGGTTTCCCATGAGGTTTTCCCTCTTTCCTTGTTTATTTCAGTGTATCTTTTGTATTTGGGTACCTAACATGGCCTCATTCTCGGGACCCATTCTTTATTTTCACCATAGTGATGTTCAGGGGGGGTGTTGGAGTTACTTGACACACACCTAGGATTTATTTTTCCTAAGTTTTTTCCTTGTTTATTAGTAATAATTAGTCATTATCCAGTCTCCTATATTTTATGGGAGAATATTCCACCTGGAGAATATTCTCTTTCAGTTGACACTTCAGTTTGACTAGTTGAGTTGAGTTTAGATGCTGCATTGGTTTTGTCACCATGCAACATTGGGATCATCACCAGCTAATGCACACTTTCCTTGGAATCATCACCAAACTGGTGCATTACCCTTGATTTCTTGATTTAACTCCTCACTACTCTCTGTTCAGTCAGTTAACTGAAGACTAGTTGACTAGTTAACTCAACTAGGTGGCAATTCATTCCCGTAATTGCCCGAGAGACTAGACTAGGTGGCAGTTTACTCCCGTAACTGCTGGTGTGTGTCCAGATCACTCTAGACCACCACTATGTCTCATTAGTTACTCATGTATCCTATATCTATTGTAAATTATTCATTCTTTGAGTGTGGAAAACGATTAATGATAATTATTTCATTCTTTCTCTCCTTCTTCTTCTTCCTCCAATTCTCTCTGCAAATGTGTGTATTATTGTTTAGCTAGATCTATTATGTGCAGGTTCAACACATTTACACAAATGAGTTTGCTACTATTTCAAAAAAATTCAGAACATTAATTTAAGTTCTATACTTTTACTTTTTTCTTTTATTGCTAAAATTTTTAGTTTCTTGGCTAATTATTTTCACTCTATTATGCACAATTATATAAAAAAAGTTCAAAATATTAGTCATTAGATTTTTTTATTTTTTTAGTTATGTTCTCAATCATTTTTATTTTATTTTATTTTTGTGTGTGTGTGTGTGTGTTAAAAAAGGTCATAAATGGCGAAAACCCCTTAAAAAAATCAAATAATCACAAAATAAAATAAATATTAGAAGATTTCACACTTATACCTTTCTTAAAACAAGGTCTTTAATCCTTTGGTTGAGGATATAAACCCATGGTTCCATTCTCATCCTACCCCCATCTAGCCTAACAAGGTCGAAGTGTCGATGATTGAAAGATTATAGTTTCAACATCAACATGCCAATGAATACCAAAAAAAAGAAACATACAACCATACATAATATATCCAAATAAACATGCATCAAACAATTTACTCAGAGCATTAGAATAAAATCAACTATGACAATAGGTCCATATATTCCATTGGCATCAGATGGTGGGCCTTGTTATCACACAATTTTGCACCTTAGTGCAAATCCTTAACAAGGTACAAAGACGAGGGGAACATTGAATATTTTCCACTGTCACCTAGACAACTACTTACCTTATTTTAGTGAAGAATAAGTCCAACACAAAGGAGGATTCCCTTGTATCATCTAGGGTTCCTAAGGCAAGACACAGTCAAGTCTAAGATCACTTATGTTTCTACCCAAATTACCACCAATGGATTATGATATATGCCACTTGTTCCTTTCAATATGTATAATATCATCAATATTCTCAATCTCATGACCATCGTGTTATAAATCAATGACAAATTGGCTTAATCGAAGGGATTCTCTACAAACTCTTCCTTTTCCAAATCATCAAAGGATGCATCATAAAACTAAAAAAACTAGAAAGGAGTACAACTCACAAAACCCTTGTATATATGCAGAGGAGAGATGGAATCTTGGCTTCTCTCACCATCTATGTCTTCATAAAAGTGTTCAACTTCAAAGGACTAATGAGGTTTCTCTTCCTCATATTCATCTTCAGATTCTTCTCCATGGTTTTGGTGTTCATTGGATTATTGAGGTGTCTGATATTCAAATTCCTCATCAAAATATTCATGTATGGAATGATGAAGCTCTTCATGTGCTTTATTCTACATAGGATCATGAAGCTCATTTTTATCTCCATGTAAGGATTCCATAATGTCTTCAAGAATTTACTTATACTTTTCTTCATTATAATATAGGTCCCAACAGGAAGACTTTGAAAAAACTTGCAAGAGAAGATATGGTTTTTGTATTGCAATAATGCTTTATCCAAGTCTTTGGATCTCCTTCCAAGGAAAATACAAATAGTTTTACCAATACATCCTCATGTATTTTTTTTTTTGTAAGTAAGAAAATTGTATTACGTAAGGTGCCTGCAATGGCTAAAACAAGGTTCCAAAATTACAAAAATAATCCCCTGGAATTGCTGGACTGCCCCAACAGAGGGGAAACCAGTCCAGGCAATCACCCAGT
>ML831856.1:35415-45806 GCA_009831015.1 Picea engelmannii | reverse complement strand
TAACACGGTTGCTTCACCATTGATAAGAACTGCGAAGGATGGGGAGGTGACACATCCCATTATCCAGTCTGTCAGTTGAAGCCCAAATCCCACTTTAAGTAGAATTACTCTTAAGTGCCCCCAATCAATGCAATCAAAAGCCTTTCTTAGATCCAGTTTCATGATAAGGGTTTTGGTTTTTTTCCTTTTTATGCTATGTATGCTCTCGTGCGTTGTACCTATAGCATCATGTATCCTCCTCCCCTGAATGAAGCCCAGTTGTTCTGCAGAGAGTGCTCTTGATAAAAATGGCTTGATGTGGTTTGTGATAGTTTTTTATATCAGTTTGTAACATAGGTTACATAATGATATCGGGCGAAAGTCTTCAAAGGATGTATGACTGTTTGACTTTGGAATAAGTGTAAGAAATGTTGAATTTAGAGAACCTGAAACAACTCCCAATCTTCTAGTTTCTTCCACCATCTCCCAATAAAGAAGCTAAAAAACTCAGTAGTCCAGCCATCCGGGCCTGGACTCTTTTCCCTTTTAAATTGATGAAGAATGGTCTGTATCTCCTCCAGAGTGATCGGATTATATAAACCCTATGATTCCTCCGAACTAAGCATTTGTGGGAACAACTCCAAAATCTTGCATTGTTCAGTAATGTTTTGAGCTAATGGTGTCGAATATAAATCTTTAAAATACCGATTTGCTTCCTGTTTGATGAGTTTTTGGTCAATATTTTTTTCACCATTTCTAGCGTTTATTTCCCAAATGTGCTTTTGGTTTCTATTATTACTAGCAAATTTGTGAAATAAACTCGTGATATTATCCCCTCTTTCTAACAAAGTCACCCTGTTGCGGAGCATCCAATATTCCTCGATCCCAGGAGAACTACATTCCTTTCATTTTCTAGAAATCTGAGAGAGTTATGAATGGTCAGATTTCTTGAGTCTCCAACTAGTTTTAATGGTGTCTCCTTTATATCAGTTTCCAGCTTCAGTAATCTACTTTGGTCTTTTTCCACTTTCTCTTTATACCATAATTTAGTCTGAGTTTTTAATACTTTTAGTTTCTAGAAAAGTCTTTGTTGGCTACTCCCTTCCGAAAGGAAAAAAGTGTCTTGCCAGATTTTATGAACTAGGGACACGAAGTCGGTCTCCTTGAGCCATTGAGCATTGAATTTGAAGGGGTAGGCATTGTACAAAGGTGGGATTTCCAGCTGAAGAAGTATTGGCACATGGTTTGAAATATATGGATATTCGACCCACGACCTATGCAAACCCACAATTGATAATAACTCTGTAGAAACCAAATACCTGTCCAATCTCTTGGCCACTGCATCAGATCATGTTCGCCCATTTTTCCAAGTGGGAACCAGTTTCGGCGGATGTATATCAATCCAAATTTTATTGGTGAAGATATCAAAATAAAAATGGTCAATAGAAATTGACCCCGAAATACCCCCCAGGCCTCTGACAGAGATAGGATAAAATTTAAATCATCAGCAATAATTAAGTTTTTTTCATCCAAAAGGTCACTATATTTAACTGAGCTCTAGAAACGTCTCCTATCTGTACAGGGACCATAGATATTGAGCAATGCCAAATCCTTTTGAGTTCCGAGGCACCGGCATGTCAATAAAATACCACCTATAGTAAAAAAATCTTCCAAGTTGAAAAGGCTAGGATCCCATGAAGCAATCAATCCTCCCGAAGTCCCCGAGGAGCTAACAACACATGAAGCCTAAGTGGGGCAAAAAACTTGCAAAAAATCTCGAGCTCTCTGAGCATTAACCAATGTTTCCTGTAAAAAAATGATTTTGGTCCGAGTCTGTTCCAAGAGACGCCTGAAAGAGGCTTTTTTTAGGGAATCCCCAACCCCTCTAATGTTCAGTGTGAGCAGTAACATTATTTAGAGTGAGCCAAGGCTTTTAATGCTCTAAGCGGCCCAATTTAAGAAGATGAAGGAAGAGTGTCAACAAATTTGACAGAATCCTCCAATTTTTTACGATGGTTGTGCATCTTTATAGAAGATAGTTCAATCCCCAATCCTCGAGACCATGCAAATTCTTTTTTGTTCTCCCTAGCATGAACTCGCGCAGAGGATTCCCCCGAATTAGCATTAGGTTCAATGATAACTTTCCCCAAGTAAGTAGGTAGTTTTATGGAAGTTTTTGAATCCTTGTTGAAAGGAATCAGGTAATCTAGCATATCTCTGAGGGGAGAATCCGCCTCTTCCGGTTCTCTAAAGCCCGGTTCAATCGTAAGGAAGCTTGTAAACAATATTTTAGTCTTAGAGTAAGATTTAAAATTGCTTTTGATTGACTAAGTATTTTTCTTCCTCAAATGTAAGGAAACATGTTAATGATCTAAAACCTAAAGTGGAAGCCTACTCCTTAGAGACCACTAGCCACTTATTTTAGAGGTGTGGCTTTCCTTAAATAACAATTGAGTTATGATTGGTTTTGTCACCTTTGAAATAATAATAATAATAATGATAACAAAGTTGGTTCCACATAATACTTATGTCCAAGAGGTTAAATTTGATTTGTGACTCAATGTTTCATTTTGAAATATTTGATTGAACAAGTGGAGTGGAGTTGTTGATGATGTCCTAAACATTTACCCTTTGCCACGTTCCTTTGAGATAACAACAAGATGAGTCACAGAGGTTGGGTGGAGGAGCAGAGTAGTAGTAATGTTATAGTCACGTTTCTAAAGATTCCATCAACATTATATAGGTTTTTCGCTGGACCCTAAGCCTCGAGTCTACCTATGTTTTCCCAAAAAACATGTTGAAAAAACCCTTGATCCCTTGTAATAATAGCTAAAATAGTCCAAAATCAATCTCCAAAGCCAATCACAACTTGACCTTGAACTTTTACCCTTCCAATCCGAGCTCCACAATAAGATTCTAGAGACCCTTTGCCTCCAAAATCCCGCAAATAAGCTTTCATCATTTGATCAATCCTTCATCGAGCAATGTCATTGCCAAAAATCCTAGTCTCCAAGGGTTTTTTTTCAGGTCAGACTCATCACTCAAAGGAGTGGTGCCTCCCACTGACATAATGGTTGATTATTTGCGGTTTGAATATGCTCATTGCTTGGCCTTCCCCCTCACTCCATGCAAGAAAATTATTCTCCCACTTGAAAATATCTCTCTTACTTACAATTAATGTGCTATCATTGAATTGGATGAGTCAAGGGCATGTTGAAGATATGTGTTTCTGTGTTTATCCACACTTCCACTCTCCGTGGAAGGTGAAGTAGCACAAATGCACACCTTAAATATACTATCATTGAATTGCGAGGGTCACTGGTGGGGTGAAGATGTGCATATGTGTGTTCATCCACACTTTCACTCTCCCATGGAGGTGAAGTTTCACAATACACACAAGTGTGCATTTGCATGTTCACCCAGTGTTATCAATGAATTGGGAGGGTCAATGGTGGGGTGAATATGTGGATTTGTGTGTTCATCCACACCTTCACTCTTCATAAAAGGTAAAGTTGCACAAATACACATGTGTGCATTTGTGTGTTCACTCACACCTTCACCATCCCAAAAAGTTGAAGTCACACAAATACACACCTTCACCATCCCAAAAAGATAAAGTTGCACAAATACACACCTTCACCCTAAAAGAATAGACATTGCTAGAAATAGTAATATTCTCAAATGATATTTTCCTCTAAATTACTAAATAAAAAATACCAATTTAAAAAATAAGTAATTTTTTTTATCTCATCACTTCAACATATTTTCTATAGGTTTTGAATAGATTATATTACAAATATCATATATTATAGGTTATTTTTAAGTTGTAACTATTGTTTATATAATAGTTACAATATATTTTAGTATAATGACATTTTTATTAAAATTTTATTTCATATTTTAAATTATATATTTTACAAACAATTTTACATACACAAAATTTAATTTTTTAAAATATAGAGGTTTATTCATTACTTATATCAATTTAAAAAAAATAAAAATAAAGTTAACTTTTAAAAACAATAAAAATAAACTTAACTTTTAAATACAAAGAAAGTGACACAAAATTTAATTTTTAAAAATACAAAAGGTTTAATCATTACTTATATCAATTAAAAAAAAAAAAAAAGTTGACTTTTAAATACAAAGAAAGTGATGAGATAATTTCCATCCAAACATCACATCTATGGTTACATGGAAAAATTCCGTTATATTAACATTTCATTCCACATAGCAAGTGAAAAATAGTAAAGTTAAGGTTAAAGTTCTAGTCTTTAATCTTTATTTGTACCCGAATTAAAAAAATATTTTAACTCATAAAAATTAGTTTTAAAAGATGAGGTGCATTGCAATCTTACTCTTACTTGCATTGAACAAAGGGCCTTAACACCATGTTGACTTTACATATAGCTTTTTCTTTCCAAAAGAAAAATTGTTCAATTATATTATTAAAATATAATATGTTTTCATAGTCAATTATATTCAAGAAAATTGTGACAGGTTTGTTGGCCAATAGAGTCAATCTCCTTCAATTGGATATTCCAATTCGAAGGAGAGTGAGGTTATCCTGGACAATAAATAGCATAAACACACTAAAAACATGAATAGAGATATCAATAAATACAACGGAAAATAAGTGCCATGATATGCATAGAAGTTGACAAAACAAAGGGGCTAATTGCTGGAGACTTAGAATATTTTGATAGTATGTGAGAGGCCCTCCTGGCCATCCAACCAATGAGTGTAGTTGATCAGACCTGTTTGGTTTTGAAGTGTTGTCTTAGATAGAAGGTCTGCTTTCCTATTGAACTCCCGAGAAGTGTGAGAGAAGTTGAGCTTCTTGAAGTGGTGTTGGAGTGATTTGATTCGATCCATCCAAGCCAAGAGGTTGATAGTATGTAGCTCACCACTATGGTTCAGCCAATCTATGATGACTTTTGAGTCACCAATCAAATGTAGATGATCGATATTAAGCCTCATTGCCAAGTGAAGAGTGGCCCAGGCACCCAACAATTATGCCCTTGTGTTGGTGCCCGAGCCACAGTTGAAGGTCCATTTGTAGATGGAGTTTTCAGTCAATCTGATCAAACCCCCTGCACCACTCAATGTACCGTTGCGTTGGGTTGCGCCATCGAACCATCCCTTGGTAATATTTTCAACAATGAAAGGGTTAAAAAGTATTTTTGTTTTCTCTTTGGTTGGGTGGATGTCTTGCCAAATCTGGTGCATGCCAAGTGCTCTAAAAGCAATCGAGTTAATGGATGGTGTAATATTTTCAAAAATCAATTTGTTTCGGGCCAGCCAAATATGCCAAATAACCAGAGGAGGTAAATACTTGTAATTGCGCTCGCTTGAACTCCAGTTGACGAAGCAATCCATGATAGATGTCCCTTGCCAGGCAGATGTGAGGTGTTGATCATGTTTGATTTTGTTCCAAACTTTTCTCGCAAAATGACAGTGTATAAATAAATGTGACACTGTTTCCTCTTCTTTGAAGCAAAGTTGGCAGATATTTAGGCCATTCCAACCTTTCTTGAGCAAGTTGTCCCATGATGAGATTTTGTTTTTTTCAATGAGCCACTTACTCTTTCTCTATTAACATACATCGATTGATGCCAAGTAAATTGAATATCTTTGACCAAATTCCATTGCATCGAGATTTCATTCCACATTATTATAAAATATAAGTAAACTTAAACTTAAAATCTTAATATCATTATTCTATCTAAATTAAAAATATATTTTTAACTCATAAAAATTAATTTTAAAAGTTGAAGTTGCATTGCATAATTTAATTGCATTGAACAAAGTGCCTTAACATTATGTTAGCTTTACATGTACCTTCCTCTTCTTGTGAGGTGGAAAAAATCCTCAATTTTGAATGAAATCCAAAAGTTAATTGGCATAAAAAAGTTTATTTTCACATGCCATGGGTTGAAATTCTAAAAAAAAATAAAATTGTATAAACATCTAGAGTGGATGAGTTGCAGAGGTAAAGTCTTCATATCATTATTCTATCTAAATTAAAAATATTTTTTTAACTCATTAGTTAGTTTTAAAAGATGAAGGTATGCATGATTTAATTTAATTGTATTGAACAAAGTGCCTTAACACTATGTTAATTTTACATGTACTTTCCTCTTCTTGTGAGGAAAAAAAAATCCTTAATTTTGAATGAAATCCAGAAGTTAATTGGCATAACAAAGTTGATTTTTATCAACCATGGGTTGAAATTCTAAGAAAAAATGGTATGAACGTATAGAGTGGATGAGTTGCAGAGGTCGAATTTGAAAATTTTATGGTAATTATGTAGGGGGAAAATTATATATATATATATATATATATATATATATATATAAATGAAAAATATCTAAAATTATGTGGATTGCACATTTGATGTAGGTCCATACTGGTGATGTGGAGGTTTCAGGGTGCTACCAAGTGGAATCAAAGTGCATAAGTGGTATTTCAAAAGTTGTTTATGAGTTAATAAAGAAATATCCAAAACCAGTGCCACATCATCGGCCAAGTGTTATCCCATGTCGATAAAGATGTCATGTCAGCAAGATGAAAATATTGTTTTTTTTCAAGTCTATAGCCAAAATTTTATTTTGGCCACAATAGGAGCTTATTAAGTCAAAATTAGGTAAAATCTTAGGGGCAAGTTTGTAGTGAGGAGGACCATAAGAGTGCCAATGAGGAGCATTAGTTTATTCAACTCCAATTTTCCAGAAAATGTAGATTAGTGGTTTTTGAAGAACATGGTGGTACTCATTGCCAATAACCTTGTTACTGATGAAATTTGGATAGTAGGGAACAAGAGTAGACATGAAGAAACCTAGCGAAGGATTTGGTCAAATTACAAAGGGTTTGGAATGGAGATGCAAAAACAAACCAAAATCCATTATTCCAAGAGATTTTTTGGTGATTTTTGGATTCCTCGGTGGAGGAAAAGGGACCCAAGATCAACAAAATGGAAAAATTATCCAGTTGAACATTTTATATCCTCAACAATACAAACAACTTTGTTTTATTGAAGTTTCTCCAATTTTACTCCATTTGAGAGATAACAGTTTTGGCTAAAAATTCTAAGTCGAGAGAAAGTGCAAAAAGGATAAAGTTGACAATTCCATATTGATGCAGAAATTGACTAGAATTCAAATCACTAAGTCAAAATTAGGTAAAATCTTAGGGGCAGGTTTGTAGTGAGGACCATAAAAGTGCCAATGAGGATGATTAGTTGATACAACTCCAATTTTCCAGAAAATATAGATTAGTGATTTTTAAAGAACATGGTGGTACACATTGCCAACAACCTTGTTACTGATGAAATTTGGATTGCGGGGAACAAGAGTAGACATGAAAAAACCTAGTAGAGGATTTGGTCAAATTCAAAAGGGTTTGGAATGGAGATGTAGAAACAAACCAAAATCCATTATTCCAAGAGATCTTTTGGTGATTTTTGGAATCCTTGGTGGAGGAAAAAAGACCCAAGATCAACAAAATGGAAAAATTACCCTAGTCAACATTTTATATCCTCAACAATACAAACAACTTTGTTTCACTGAAGTTTCTCCAATTTTGCTCTGTTTGAGAGATAATAGTTCTGGCTAAAAATTATAGTCTGGAGAAAGTGCAAAAAGGGTAAAGTTGACAATTCCATATCAATGCAGAAATCGACTAGAAATAAAATCACTAATATGGAAGTTGATGAGTACTCAAAATTGTGATTATTATTTATGCCCAATATAAATGTTTTCCTGGTTTTTCCTATATTTTGATTGTACTTGTGAGAAAAATGCACAAATTGGGAAGAAATGGAAAATTCAGAAAGCCATAACTTTCATCTCAAAGCTCAAAATTGAGCATGTTTATATCCATTGGAAAGATAATTTAGAGGAGAACCTGATAGAAGGTCTAAGTTTTTAAAATATGCATTTGGTTCTTTCAAAAAGTTACATGAATATGACCTCTAAGCTTGAATGAACAATGCAATTGTTAAATGTGGAAGATTTCCAAAGCAATTTTACTTTTGAAAAAATAGTTCTGAATGATAGAGGTACATGTTAGGTGTGAATATTGATAAAGGAGGGCTACATATACTTCATGATGGTTCTTGTGCAGTGGTGTGGAGGCACATTTGGAGGTGCAAAAGCATGACAATGAGAATAGTTGTTTAGTAATAGGTTAAAGGATTAAATCAAGGATTAAGGAGGAGTACATACACTCAAGGAGAGAGTGTTATGTTAAGACCTGTTAACAAAATAATCGAATGCCATGAATAAGGTATGTTGTAGATTAGATTCAAAGTTCCATAATGAAGATTAAAAGAACCAAATGTTGATGTCTTGAGAAAGAAAGAAAAAAGGCATATATAATATTTATTGTAATTAATAAGTGCAATTTAGATTATGGAGGA
The DNA here is from genome assembly GCA_009831015.1 of Picea engelmannii. NCBI lineage: Eukaryota > Viridiplantae > Streptophyta > Pinopsida > Pinales > Pinaceae > Picea > Picea engelmannii. The sequence continues at coordinate 37,408 of ML831856.1, read as the reverse complement.
AGAGTTAGAGAAGGACCCAATTATTATATATGGATACTATATCAAACAACGAAATGGTAACAAGTGTGAAGAGACATGTGAGCTCTTGGTTATTGGATTTGAATATTCTATACCACAAAATAATATTTAGCAACGGTATGGAAGATACATCCATGAAGTGAAGGGATGTGAGAGTCATGACCATTGCAGTTGGTTATTGTGTGCAACCAAATGATAATGATAGGAATACGAAGCACGAAACAATCTAGTAGGTGAAGAATGACATCAATATGAATAAAAGGATAAAGTATGTCTCTTAATTCCTAAATATAGAGAAAGGAAATTAAGTAATAATGGTTGAAAAGTGATCATGGTGGTAGTAGACCATCTTTCCAAATATGCTCATTTCCGTGCCATATCACACTCATTTATTGCCTCCTTAGTTGCCCGAGTCTTCATGGATTAGATTTTTAAGTTACATGGCATTGTCACTTCCATTGTCTTAGATTGGGACCCTATATTCACCATCAAATTTTGGCTGGAGTTGTTTAAACTTCAGGGTACCTAGTTGAACTTCAGCACTGCTTATCATCCCTAAACAAATGGTCAAACCGAAGTGGTATTTATGGACATATATGAAACTTTACCAAGTAAGAGGAGGACATTCCACGCACTAAACAAATGTGCCATCCATTAGTGCGCATCTAGTAAAGAAATGGACCAATCCGTGGTAAAGAAACTCAGTAACAAAACTTAAAATAGATGTAGTAAGAAACTTAAAGGCACACACCACTCACACTTGGAAGTTATTAAAGTGAACATTAATAATATGATTGATCATTAAAATATTAATCATCTTAATCACTTTTTTTAATAAATAAAGAATATGTTTTGTTATGCAAGAAAGTTAATGGTTGAAATCAATACCCTTCATTCATTTATTATGATGATCAAAACAAATGAAACAATGTTCATTAAAAACCCAATGTGATTAAAAATCCATTAAATCTAACCATTTTTAATAAGTATATGCCTATCAACATAGACTACATAATAAACATATAATCATTATCTATATTATCACATATTATAGATATCACACTTCTTTAAAAATAAAACTTACATAATAGTATTATTATAAACTAGGTTATCATTAAACATCATAACAAAACAATTAATGTTATATTTACTAGAATATATACAATTAAATTTAAATATACTTTAAATTATCTCATTAATTACATTAAATTTAAATATACTTTAAATTGTCTCATTAATTACTTCGTTGTTAGATACATAATGTTGAACCAATAAATTAACAATCTACGTAGTTTTAAATAATTTTTTCACATCTACATAATTTTGAATGAAGCGGTAATTTTAAATATAAAGCATTTTCATAACAAGTTATCGTCCACCACTAAACTACAACCAAAACTTTAAAAAAATGCATAATAATGACAAGTTTTAACTTTCGGTAATCTTTAAAAAAAAAACGAACAACGTATGGAAATGATATGCCGCTACAAGACAAAAGTTTACACTAATCAAAGGGACACGTGTCCCAAACTCTTGGGCAATGGGATGCAAATTTAAAAAATATTATGAGCCTATAATACAATAAATGCGAAACAAACTCAGCGGAGCCTTTACTCTCAGTATAAAAGGGATATAGCGCAGACGAAGGAAAGAACAACGAAGCAGCAGGAGCACGTCACGAGTTCGAAACGCCGGGAGAAAGATCAGAGGCTTTGAGTTAGTTGTTCGGTTTTCAATCGCGAGTCACATCCATCAATATAGGAAGGAGCCAGAAGCAATTAAACATGTTCGTCAAGAAGCTCATCGGTAAATCCGGGAAAAAGGTACACACTCGTAACTCATAACTCAAAATTCTCTAAAACCTTTCATGTCCTTCTGCATTTTTTAGGAATTCAGTACTTCTGCAAAAGTTTGGTGATCCAAAGGCCTGGGAGATGTCAAAAAGTTTGATTTTTTTGCTGGTTTTGAATTCAAG
>ML831855.1:82022-92803 GCA_009831015.1 Picea engelmannii | reverse complement strand
AAGGTCACAGCTAAGCCACATTAAAATTGGTGTATGAGACTCTTTTGTTTGTGGGACAAAGGACCCCTCTCCGCCCAGCAATTTGACTGGTAAAGTCTACGAAGGTATGCATACCCTACCCCCTTCTGGATTTGAATTTGTGACCTCTTAAAAGAAAACAGGTGTTCTTAACCATTAAACCCACTCAAGCTATATATAAAGAGAAAGGGGTTGGATATGAGTAATATTTTACCTATCATCCTTACAAACACTTCCAGCAAAGATCCCTATAAATCATTTTAAAATGAAGTTTACTCTAAAAAGAGTTCGAGACTTTTTTGTATTTAAAAAGAATAGTTTTCACACACTACACTAATTTTCCCCATTTCAAGTGATTGTAAACAAAACAACTTAAGTGAAATTGCAAGATTTAACAAGTACGTTGATCATCAACTTATGTCACTTTTGACACATTACATTAACACAATCTTTTCTTTGAACGAGTGGTTATCATGATAATACTACCAACAACAAAATTCAACCAATGAGAATAGGATATACCCAATGATATCAAATGAGAACAAATATACCTAATAAGAGCAACCATATAGTCCATAATAAATTGCTAAGGGGCATCATAAGAAACACCATTATAACCAAGTTTATTCATGATTACTTATAATCCAAGTTTAAAGTTTAATTTTGGTAGTTTGTTCTTGCTATGTAGTGGTCATGAGTTTGATGGATGAAGTGAGTGAAATTCTCAATTTGACATTACATAGTCCCACCCCATCACTTGGTCGACAAAACCAATGATCATGGGTTTAGCTACTTTCAAAACCCAAAATTCATGCAATCTCCTTACACTCCAAGTAAATGCAACATAGGATTGCATGCCCCCCACCCTCTCACGTGGTCGATAAAACCAATGATCGTGGGTTTAAGTCCCTTTCACATACAAAATCCATGTAATCCCTTTAGACACCAAGTAAATGTATTCATTGATTGGACTATGTGTCAATGCAATTGAAATGGAACTTGTATGTAACTTATGGGTAGTTTCCCATGGGACCACACATGGCACTAATCCCTTTTTAGTGTTTAAACAAGGATGCAAGCATTGCATCCATTCTAATATAGATGCATGCATTCTAATATGGATGCTCTCATAAGATGTATTAGCACATAAACCATAATTGATGTTAGTGAAATAAGAAAAAAATGATGTTAGTAAAACAAGAAAAAAATCTATAATGTAGGGAAATGAGAGTTCCTTCAACCATCAACGATATATGTGGATACATTGGTGTGTTATATAGTTAATGTTTATAGTGGTATTATATACACTAATGAATGAATGGTGATATTGTATGGACAATATTAGGATTTTTTATGAGTACGATGTTATCTATGATTTTGTCAAGTGTTAAATTTGTGTTTTACAATCACTTTTATGAGAGAAGTAGTGATACTATGTTGATATGTTATTAACTGACCAAATCTATTGTCAAGTGAAGGTTAAATTTGACATAAAGGTTGGTGTGAGTTCCACTAAAGCTAAAAAGGTGGCTCTTAAGCCTTGCTAACTAAATGGGTGGCTCTTAAGCTTGTCTAACTAAACATGGGGATCTTAAGTTTAGCTAACATCTATGCCTCAAATGACAAAGGGGAATGAGCAACTTTCTAGTGTTGGATAGATGATGAGTTGTCCGACCTTATAGCTGATATGCAGAGACTCTAATATGGTGGAATGCCAAGAAGAAAAGGAGGGTGTGCTTCTTGTGCATTTTTCGGTATGGGGAAAAAGAAGCCCTATTTTCTTTTAGGGCCCAATATGGGCTTTACGATCCTAACTTGAATTGTTTACAGGTCTCCACATAGTTTTGGTTCACTTTCATGAACTTTAGGGAAGGGCTAGAACGAATATATTATTAGTTGAAAAAATCTTCGTCATCATAGTAGAATTCCTTCTACTTTGACTTTGATGGAGGCCAATAAGTGCATGTATTTTACTATTTAGCATGACTCTCTTTTTTACCATTGACCAATCGATTTCTCAATATCTCAAGGAGCTATGAAAATGCATATGCCTCAAACCAAATATATTATGAAAATGTCTCACCTTCAAAGCCCAAATTACAAGCCTTGCATATGAACTGCTTGGAACATGTTCCCAAAACCTTGAGGGGATGCTAGATGTATAGTTTGTTTGGAAGATGTCATTTCCATAGTTGTATCCTTTCTATGAGGCTATGGCAAGAAAATTGGGAAAATTCGAGGTGGTCACAATAAATTAGTTTGTGATGAACTTGAGGAAACCATGCAAGACTTTCAATGGAACCCATATGATGAGGAGAAACAAACCCATGCAACAAAGTTGCACCATCTATTCCAAGTGGATGATAATTGCCAAGCTAGAGGCACTCAACTAAGAGGGAGTTTACATTGGATAAAAACTATGGATAGGCCCAACAAGGCATTTTTCAAAGTATGGGGTCATAAAGAGGCCAACAAGAACACTTCACCTTTCAAAATGTCGTGGGTGGAGTTACAAGTCAAGAAATCATTGAGAAGGAGTTTGTTAAGCATTACAAGATGGTATTCCAAACTCAAGGGATCGTTAAGGATTGGTGTGAGGTCAATAAAATGTGTTTGGATGTTGTGTTCACCATGGTTTATGAAGAACAAAGGTGAGTCTGTAAGCAGGGCATTTCCATTGATGGACTCTTTGAAACTCTTCACGTGATAGTCAATGATAAGGTATCTAGACTTGGCAGCTTCCCTTTTTAGTTAACGCCATTAAGGAGTTCATTGGGATAAACCTTTTGAAATTTTACTGAGAATCTCTCAATTGGCAATCCTTAGGAGAAAGAATCATGCTAGAACATTACTAAGTTCATACCCAACATACAAGGCCCATAATTAATCACAATTTGGTGGCCGGTAACTTTGATTAACACTTCCTACAATATTTTGGCCAAGGTGTTGGCCTTGTACAGTAAGCATATTTTTCCTAACATCATTCACTAGCAACAAATTGGGTGTATTAGTGGGCAGTACATTTTAGACAATGTCATTGCACTTTGTGAAGGTATTTATTGGGCTTGCTCTACTAGCCTTGATGCCTTATTCATCAAATTGACTTCAAGAAAACCTATGATCGGGTGGAGTGGGCATTTACATCGAAAATGCTCAAAGCTCTTGGTTTTGGTCTCACCTCTGTTGGCAATGTCCAAACCCTTTTTGTAGATGCCTCAATTTGACTTTCCATTAACAAAAGAAAATTTAAAGAAGTTGGGTTATTTAGGTCAACAGGGCAAGGCTACCCCTTAGCCCCATCCCTATATGTGTTGGATGTTGAAGCCATAGGGTATTTATTTTGTGCCAAAGATGATGAAGGGTTGATTCAAGGTATTCCTCTTCTTGATCATGAAGTGGGCCATCTAGTTGATGGCCACTTTATTGATGACTCATTTTAGTACATCCTAAAAAACTAGACATCATAAGTAAATATCTTGGAATACATGGACTTTTTTTGTTGTTTCCTCAAGCTCCAAAATCTAGTGAGCCAAAATGTAGTGCTACATATAGAGCCAACACCCGCCTTGCAAAATTGGACTTAGATCCATCCTAGCCACATTTTCAAATTCTTGGGCATACCTTTTTCCTTTCAAACTTTGCTAAAAGATCTCTAGGAGGTAGTGGTGCAAAGGGTTGAATACAATATTGATACATATATTGAAAATCCTCTAACATTCGTTGGCAAGTTTCACATATTTACAAAGGTGTTGGTCATGACACGTTTATACTACTTCTCTTGTTGGGTTCCCTCTAAAACAAAACATGCAAGGTTATATAACACCCTAAGATAGTTTCTTTGGGACAAATCTAATAAAAGCAAGGGTTTCTAAATAATTAACTAGTAGCTATGTTATGTTGTACAGAGTTTAGAAGGTGGGGTATTATCAAGACCCACCGACAACTTGTAGGGATAATTTTAAGGATGGAAATTTATTTCAAACTATAGAAACCTTGGCAAATCTTACTAGTTCTTAATATGCAAACTATAAAATGTTTAGCGATAATTTTGTAAAAATATTCAAATTTCTAAAGATTTTATATAGTTTCTATAAAATTTGGGTTATTTCTCAGGTATACAAAAAAATATTCTATAAAATTTGGGCGAATCTTTTTAGAAAAAATGGAAATTGGCGAATCGTTTTTTGGGAAAAAGCATGGAAAAATATCCCATGGGTGGTATATTTCCCCTAAAAAATTTATGCCTACAATCCCAAGTTCTTTGTGCAAAATGGGTAATTCAAGTAGTGGTTGGAAATGAGGCATAAATAGTTCTCCTCCAACATTAAGTCTATGAAGACCTCTCACTCAAAAAGTGAGCTTGGTAGGAGGTTTCTCTTTAGACCCTTCTCATCACCCCTTCTCAAGTAAAAGTTGTTGGTACTTTTGTTTTAAAAAGTATGTGAAAGGCATCGAGGGCTATCAAGCCCTACTTATCTTGGAGAAAAATGTATTTTTGGATCAAGCTATCATTCAATGAGAATTTTTTATGGTGGTCACCCCTTGTTATATTTGAAGGTAAGCCCTTAGATAAAACGTGTTGGTTCTCAAGATTGAGGCTCATTAGGAAGGGCATTCACTCAACAAATGACTTGTTTGACATCCTATTATAGAACTAGCTCTCTTGGGATGAGCTTAAGATAAAGTATAGAATGGTAAACATTGAGAAGTTGATTCTTGTATGAATCCAACGTCTCATCCCAGATTATCTCATGCTTAAAAGTTGGCTTTCCAATGCCACAAGTGTGGTGGTGAGATTGGAAATGGGACAAAAATAATAGCCTTTACCAAGTACAAACCTATTGTGGGACACAAATAGTTATGCTTAAATCCTTTTTTAGAAGGCCTACACAACAAGCTATGGAATTTGACCTCAAAACATCATACATGGCTATTTAAGTTATTTTTGTAGACATCTAGATATTGATATTGGAACCTAAGAAAGGTCTTTTTACCTAGTGTTTAGATATCGAAGATGAATGAGTTATTATTAGTTTTATTTACTTGGGTGTGCAAAATTGTGTTGTCCATAGAGTGTGTGGGAAAAGACTCTCAACATATTATCTAGTTATGTCCCCTAACCAACTTTGTACTACCCTAATTAGAGTCTATATGTCAACATCATATACTGACATCCATCGAGTCTTAGAGTGCTACCTTAGTAGGAAACCAAATGCCTTGGGCCATTGACTTTAGAATCCCTAAATGCTTCTTCTTTTTTTCCCTAGGTAACAACTCCCGGGGAAAACCCCAAGTACTTCCCTTCATTTCGAGGATGGTACCTAGGGTAAAACCTAGATTCTTCATAGGAAAATGCTAGGTCAACAAGAGGGATTGAATTTGTTTCAACAGTTTAGTTATAATGAGCTCAACATGTAATTAATAGGAACAGAACCTAGGTGGGGAGGATAACACTCCATCCCACAACCACACGAGCTAGACCTAATTTACAAGAATCCATAAATGCTTATTAGAGAAGAAATTCTATTTTTGATTTAGAAGAAGTGTAATGATGTTACTTTTCATTTCAGCGATCCCATCACAAAGTTCTCTTGGTATGACAATCCATTAACATGTGTGATATTGTCTTTGTAGATCATGGTTTAGACATAGAAATTAGGGGTGGAGATGGAGCATCTCCAAAAAATTCTTGATTTGTTGGATAGGATTTCATTTACCATGAGGGAGCCACATGGCACTTCTCAACCCACTTTAAAGGCTCTCACAAAGGTTTATAATAATGCATTTGGATTTCCCTTGCTAGTAGCACCTAAATTTCTAGAGTCATGCATTGATGAAATTGGTTACGAGAATTTGCTACAATTTAACAATCCTTTGATCCTATTTGCAGTTTATTTCAGTTTCTAACTTTACCAAGAGCAAGTTGGATACATAAATTTATGACAATGCATATGTAAATTTGTGACAGTGCATTTGAACTAGACATCTCGACATTTCATGAATTTAAAATCATGCATTGGTAGAGTTAATTGTCAACCTTTATCACAACTTAACAAGTTTTAAATTTTACTTCACTATTGATCCTTACGTAGCTTTAAATTGAGAAATATTAGACCACCATGATGAACCAAATTTCATCGACAAGCTAATTAATGTATAGTAATAATTAGTTCCCTAATCAATCAATCTTTAATTAATTTAAGCTACTTAAAAGTTAGATGGAGATGGAAAATGTCCACTAACCAACAATCTCAATTTATATCAAATTGTTTCAATTATAAATACATATCCCCTTAAATTGGGATTTAATGTTCATGTCATTCCTAAAAAAAAAAAATTTATGATATAATTATCCATTGACTTAACAAATGGACCATGGACAAATATTCCAACCAAAGGTCCTTGTCAATCATTTTAATTATGTAGGACTTCGAGTGCTCTAGGAGTGTAATTTTCACACATTACAACAATTTTCCCTATGTTTATGGTAAACAAGGCGCCCTCAATGAAATTGTAGGATTTAACTATTTGATAATCTAAACTTATACCCTTTCTACAACACTTATTTATACATTTTTCCAACCAAAAGAGGATTATTTAGGTTTTGCTTCTCTGGATATGTGCTTAATGAGTGTTATTTCAATGAGAATGTACACATAATGATTATCCATCTCATGAAGATGTATACACAATGAGTATACATTCTAGTAAAAACACCACCAAGGCAAATAATCAAGACTTGTACCATATTCTATTTCAAACAATAAAGACTTGTACCATATTATATTTCTAAGTGTAATAACTTTTAAAAGAAGTAAAGAAGATTAACTAATAAATGTATATATAATATGGTTTAGTCTTTTATTAAAGAAATTATAATATAATAAAAGGGTGGCGTGTGGAAAGAACAAAGGTGATATTGAGTATCCTTTCTTCATCATCAAATTTAAACAACTCCCACAAAGCTGCAAGCGACACCCATTGAGAGGTGCTCCTTGATGGGAGCTTTAACAACTATGTTAGTGGGGTTATTCTCCCTAGACATTTGATAAGAGTGTAGATTTGCATTGTTTTTTCGTTGTGCTATTAATATGATGGGATAGGTGTTATTTATTTTATTATGTAATAAAGCTGTTTTTATTTTTAGAACGTGGTGATATGGGAAGTTGTAGTTTTATTAGTTTAGAAGTTTGTTTAAATTTTTAATGATTTGGGTTAATTTAAAATTAAAAAAAAAACTTTTACAAATATCATTTCGCTATGTATAAAAATTGTATTATGATAAAATTTACTATGGCTGACATTTTTATGATATTCTTAACATATTTGTTGTTTAAATGATCATTTTATTTTTATAATATTTTCATTATATGTGTGGTTTAAATGATCATTTTATGACAAGATTAGCTTACCTTGATTGATTAGATATCATCATATTTGTGGTTTAAATGATCATTTTATGACAAGATTAGCTTACCTTGATTAGATATTTGTCTCACTTGATTAAACTTGTATATTTAAAATTCCTCGTAGTTGGTTGACACTAAAACATCAACAAAATATTAATTTCAAAAATAAAATATAAATCATTCAAATTAAAGTATTAAAAATAGATATTTTTTTTTCCATAAATAATTTGTAAAATCTTTCCAACTTCTATGATATATGGAAGAGCAATTCAACTATCAATTATCACTTACAATAGTGTAACTCAACCAAATTCAAACAAATTAAATAAATAAATAAATAATTCAACCAATTAAACAAATTTTTAAAACTTATATTATAAACACTTATAAATTAGATATCACAATAAATGCATACTTGATGGTGACCATTATCTTGTTGGAAGATTGGTTGTTGTTATTGATGTCAACCCTAGTCATTGGTTTTGGACCGCAAGATTGATGAAGGTATTTGGACATGAAGGACAATGCACGTGAAGATACAACGCCTATGGATGGATAATATACATCATGTTGTTTCCGATGGTATGTGGCACGTCACGTGGATCCTCATGGTTGAGGAGAAATGAATTTGTGAAGATTACAAAGTGAATTGAAGAAGGAAGTACATGTAGGCCCTGAAGATAATTAAAGAAAAAAATTACAAAATAAGAAAGTGTCAGGTCGGCCCTAATGTTAAAAGGAAGTGACATAAATGGTATAAATAAATATCATGATACATTCATTTGATACACAAGTCGAATTTCAGAGGAAATCAGAAGTAAAGAAGGATGGATTTCAAGGGAGGATGAAGTCTTTTGGTGATGTGTTCTAAGGTATGTTATTTTCAGGTCATCTTGCCATTTTTTCTATAACTTTTTTTCTAGAACGATTCAGATGGTGAAATTGTTATGGTATTGAGAAGACATATCAAGGTACCTGTGGTAAAAGTTGCAGCTCTTGATTCTCTATAATTATGGATATACACTTTGTGGAAGATAGGGTTTTTTATTAGTCCTGAAGCTAGTCAATAAACAAGTGTTCTAGGTAAAAAAGTCATAACTTCTTCATAGAAAATCCAAATGAAGTGGGACCACTTTCATTGGAAAGAGTACGGAATTAATTTTCTTGTATGTGAGTTTCAAAATCTGATGTTAAATATTGAGTGTGAGGAATTATGTACAAGTTCACTCTCCTGAATAAACCAGAATTGAACAAGGTCTACCATTCTCTCTATAACTTCTTTTTGGGGAGGATTCAAGGAGTGAAACTTGGAGAAGTTTCAGAGAATACAATGAGTAATATTATCTACAGGATCAGAGTATTCCAAGAATTGAATAATTGCAAAAATTGAATAAGTCTCAGGAAGCATTATCAGGTTCTATGTGATGGTTGGTTGATGGTGATGATTTAATGTAAAGTTGTATTATCTCTCATATATTCTTGGGTGGAAGGAAGGGGCAAGGATGGAGAGTTAAACCCTATCTTGATATTGGAGGATGGTATCTTCCTCTTGGAGGTTTATCCCTCCCTTTACATGTAGAAGTTGTAGCTACCTTTGGAAGTCATTACTTCCCTTGAACAATAACTATTGATTATTTCTCATATATTGTGCATGGTGTATTGGTGTAGTTCTTATACTATTGTTCATTGCTCATTGGATATAATTGAATGGTTTAAGTATAAGTTGAAAAAGGTTTTAAATTGTACTTGATACTGATTCACCCCCCTCTCAGTATCAACATATCCTTGAATGATAAATGCATACTTGATGGTGACCATTATCCATTGCATTGAGAGGGTTGATTGGCCAACTTAATGGGTAAAGTCATTGCTTTGACATGTAACTTTCCTAAAATTATGGATTCAACATAGTTACTAGCCATCACCCTAGAGACCCTAGAGCAAGCTGCCAATTATTTGCATGTTATATCAATATTTGTACTTGGAGGTAATAGAAAAATTGATATCAACCATATGGGAACTTTGAATTGATTTTCAAGGTGTGAGAGATTTTATTAAAAAATAATATTATAGGTTTCTTAGGGTTGTAATTTATATAGTAATATAAATATTAAATAGAATAAGGAGGAAAATTAAAGTGTTTTAAGAGACGTTTAAAAGATTGAGTAACAAATTTTTTTTAAAAGATAGGAGGAAAGGTTGGTCTTTTTAGAGGGACAGCTGAAAGAATTGCTCATGGAGGCGGCTCTAAATACTGATAACTTTAATAGAGATCAACACTTAAAAATTTTGGAAGCTAAGCACGATAAAATACTACATGTGGAGGGAGTGAAGTGGCGACTACGAAGTCGAGCCATATGGTTAAAAAGTGGTGACCCAATATGGGGCCCTTATGTTTTAGAGATGCCGAGACTGTGATCCATACTTTTGTTTCTTGTAGTTTCTGCCAGGATGTATGGATGAGGGTAAACAAAGAGATTGATTCTTTGGTTGTTTGGGAAGGCATGTCTTTGACTGATTGCTTGGAAATCTAGGCAAAAAAAGAAGGGTTTTATAAATCGCTTTGAGCCATTATATGTTGGTATGTATGGTTAGAAAGGAATGGAGAAATATTTGAAGGGTGCGCGTCTTCCAACATCATTTTTCTAAGCAAAGTTAAAGCAATTATTCCTTTTGGGCCACCATTGAAGATGATCTATCCTCGCAACCTTAAGAGTCCATGATTTTTAATCTCCACAATATGTCGGTTTGACGGTGCTATAGATACAAGAATCAGTAGATGTGGGGCGAGGGGCATGATAAAGATTAATGAAAATATGTTTTTAAAATGGACTTTCATCGGTGGATGTGGGTCCAACATCAAAACAGAACTGCTAGGCTCTTAGGTGACATTATCTCTAGTTGTTCTACTGCTTTTAGATGTGAAGCAGATCATTGGGGACCCGAATATCATCATAGGCTGGTTGATGGAAAAAGGAAGTCTTCTAGTAGCATCACTATCGGGCTAGATGGATGGGATCATTGGACTCAAGTTAAGTTTTAGAAAATTCTACTTTACCCATTTCTTCAGGGAGCCCATTATGGAAGTCGATTACCATTTGAAGTTAGCCTTGATGTAGTCGGAAGGCCTGGTGAGCTACAACTATTGGGCCAATGGGGACAAAGGGCCTACACTCATCTTCTATAACTTCTAATTTCTCAGCATCCTTTTGGATCAGTTTCAAAGCCTTGAAGTTTTCGGAGATAGCTACATATTTTCTGAAGTAGCATAGAATTTTAGTGTTGTTATTTTTTGGACACTATTACAGATCGATCCCTATATGGTATATTGCTAGCAATATGTCTAGAGGAGCA
>ML831855.1:41978-65068 GCA_009831015.1 Picea engelmannii | reverse complement strand
CCAAATTTGTCAGTATCAACATTTTCTAATATTTCATCATCAATGTTGATAGATTCTCCTGCATATTTCAATTTAAAGTTTATATTAAAAAACATAACCCGAACACAAATTCACTAAGTTATATATACTTGAGTGTCCATCTTATATTAATCTAAATTTATGTACACATACCTATAGGTGATTCATCTTTTGATTGAATTTCGGTTTCAACGTCTTCTTCGACATTATGAGACAAATCTATTTATGTTTTTTGAAAAACATCAAATTGTAATTACAATCAGTTATATTATTTACAATATTTTTACTTTGAATTCTATACTTTGAATTTTGTACTTTCTGAATACAATCCCAATGTGTGTCGTGTGCTTGATCATCATATCTACATGCATACCTGGTTGAACTTCTTCTTGTCGAAAATCTCTATTGACATTATCATCGTTTATTTCTTCAATATTTGCACATTCTTGTTTCTTTCTCCAATAAAGCTCTTTCCTTTGCTCGATTTGGCAAGTATCATCTCGAGTGCGATCATATTTTCTCTTGCACAAACTTTTGTTTCCCATGATTTTTATAGTTATATGTAAAAGATATGTTTAGCAAAGACTTCACCTTGAAAAAATGCTCAACATTTATCTTTCAACCCATAAATTGTTATTCCAATAAAAACTTGAACAAACATCATTTACCTTATTCAACAAAAACCAAAAATATGATTTGAAACTTTGTTTAAGTGTTTTAAAAAACCACCATGTATCGATATCGATCCTCCGATTAAGCCTATGGAACAGAGGGAATAAATAAAAAAAGAAAATAATATAGCGATAATCAGTAATAGAAATGCTTTGAAATCCTTATCCTCGAGCTCATATATTTTTGTTCATTTGATGGATTGTGTTAAATTTGTTTGGTTGCAATCCTATTTATACAATTTGGCGCGAAAAAAACCTATATGACGTGTCATTTCATATTTTCCGACGGTCGGAATTCGTCCGACAGTCTTTCGGCCGAAAGAATTAGTTTTTCGGCCGAAAGATCTAGAAACCGTTTAGTTTGACGGATTCCATTAGATTTTAGACTTTCGGCCGAAAAAAATGAAATTGCAACTGAAAACCAAAACCAGAGAAATGCCCCGAGCATAACTAAACTTCAGAGGTTGCGGACTCCTACAAACATTGAGAATTTGGTTTCGAAAATGACACCAGCATTTCCAAAATTGAATCTAATTTCAATTCGTATAATTTGTTTTCATTTTCTTTATTTTTATCTAATTTTATTTAATTTAAAAAAAAAAAACTCACTACATAATATTTTCAGCAGACATTATGATTCGGTGAAATGAAATATCAGTATCTCAAAAAATATACAGTGAAAAAATTTGAAACAAATATATTCATAATCCTTAAACTGTTCTTTTCAAAAGGGTATATTTAAATTTTAGTTTTAAGTAAAAATTAAGATAGATACAAGGTGTAGAAAAATATTTTTTTAAACTCTACAACGTTTTTAGCTTGGTCAACTTCAAAAAATTCTAGAAATTATAATATTCATCTGTTAAATTCAAAATAATAGTCATAATAAAATAGAGTCTTTGTAGATTGTTGCAGTATATTTTGTTTCTTCAAAACATAAGTTTAATAATATATGCATTGTTGTATAAATAAGTAACTCATTATCATTCATTTCATGTTTAAGAAACATATTGTTAAACAATTGTCAAATTGACATATCAAAACGTGATTAAAAAAAATTGAAAAATAGTCATTGGAAAGATAACACAATTCTTCACAAGTTTTGTTTTTACTGTAAAGTGAAATTCTAAATAAAAAAAATACTTTTGTATGTCGGAAGTTGAATAACTTGTGAAAATACAGTTTTTTTTCTCATAAAACAAGCAAAAGTGTAACCCATCTTCATGATTTCACCCATAACAAAATAAACCCAATTAGACATGAAAACGATTAACACCACACTTTAGTGGACAACTCACATTTTAGGAATAGGTGAGATGAAATTTCCTTAACTAACATGGGAGGTGAATTATAGAAACAATTATGTCTCTTTTTTTTTAAGATTATCATCTATGAGAATCTTATTGTGTGCAACAAACCATGTAAAAAAAATAAACTTGGGCAAGTTGGATTTATCCTAGATAATCTCCCAAAGAGAACATGGGAAACTTAAATCCAAATCTTATGAGGGTACTACAATGTATTTTCCTTGATAAAGAAGGTGTTAGCCTTCCCTTATTTTTTAAGATATGAGGGAATTTCCATCTTAGGAAGATAATTAAATTTCCACAACTTTCCTTTAGGTTTGCAAGAAGGTTAGGTGGGAGTTCCTAATTATTTTCTCTTCTCACCACTAGATAAGGGCATAATTTCCTATATTTCCCACAATAGGTTGTACCTAAGGATGTCATCTCATCAAATATTGGTAATTTGCCCCATTTCTTGGGAGTAAGATAATGAATTTCTAATTAATAGAAAATGTTTTTTTATAATATTCTAGATGGGGTCCTCTTATTAAACATGTTGTGTGATCTAGGTAATGTAATTTGTCCCCAAGATGGAATTATTTTTCTTGGGTGACTTGTTTCCACTAAATTTGTTCCCATGTTACTATTTTCCAAGCTAATTTGGCTCCCAAACCCTTGTTCATTATCTAAAGGTATTTGATGCCTACATCACCTTTTAGGAGGTGATCCAGGCAGATATCGGTGCCCACCCAGTTATTCCATTGGCTCAAAGAATATTTTTCCATTTTGGCATTTTTTTACAGTTTTTCAGGTCCCAAACTTTCGGGGCCATTTTGAGGCCTTAAACAACGGTTTTTTTTTTTTTTTTTCTTTTTTATATTTGTATAAAGGTAATGGAGGGGCTAAGGGAATTTATCGTCATTCTCTAAACTCCCACGAAATTTGTAATCCTTGAATAGACCTTTTCAATGACATATTGAATACCCTAAACGAATATCATATGCAAAAGTTACGCTATCAGGAAGTTGGTGTATCAACTAACCCCTTTGGGGCCCAAAAACCTTTGGTGTTTCATCTCCCAGGGTTAGGTTTTTGGATATTTAGGGTTTTCCCATTTTTTATTTATGTTAAAAATATCTTTGGAGCCTCATGGTAAACACATATTCTTGCGAATGAGCGTAGTCGTGTTAGAAAAATAGGATCGGGGAACAATAAAATAAAACAAATGCGTAAATAAAACATAGAAGATACACAATACAATAGAGACACAGATATATGTGGTTCACCCAGTGTGGGCTGCATCCACTAGAGAAATTTCTAGGTCCTTCCTTTTTATTATCCATCAAATGAAGAGATACAACCTACAACACACCCATTGTAACTTCTTCTTCTTTCTCTCACGGTGTCCTCTCTCATAATACAATATTCAAAATGACACATAACCGCAATACATTTCCCTCATAAAAAAGGTTTTCCTTCTAGGTTAAAAAACCCTAACATAACTTCTACCATCAGATTTGTGACCTTATAATGAACGGTCTAGATTTACTATGAAATTACAATATACATTTACAAGGAAAAAATTCCTTCAGGGGACTTATTGCCCCTGGAACCCCCCCATGTGGAGGGATGTATAGTCTTCATGGGGTATAAACATGATTGAAAACAAAGACCTATGAAACAAGAAGATAACCATGCTCCACAACCAACAATCTCACACTTGGAGACTGATCACAACAACTCCACCGTTGTTGTACCTGCTAGAATATACTCCACCTTAGACCTGAAAAATTTCTCATCTTCACCTTCATGATTGAAAACCAACTAAAACTGAGCAGGAACTCAATTTATCCTTGGTTACTCCCTTTTTAACATGTCTGTAGGATTCTGGCTAGTGTGTATCTTTTCCAACTTCAAATGTCCATCTTCCAAGACGAATCATATGAAATGGTACCTGAGTTGTATATGCTTAGTCTTCGAATGGAAGGCCGAGTTATTTGCAAGATGAATGGCACTCTCGTTATCACATTACAACCTGTTATTCTCTTGTTTCTTTCCCAATTCCTCCATAAACCTTTGTAACCAAATCATCTCTTTACTATCCTATGTAGAAGCAACATACTCTGCCTCTATTATTGAAAGGGCAACAACCTTTTGCAGTTTCAAAATCCAACTTACTAATGTTCAACCTACAGTAAAAACATACCCTATGGTGCTCCTCCTACTATATTTATCACCTTCCATATCTGAATCAACATATCCCTATAGAACAGTGTCTCAACCTCCAAAACATAATGCATGAGTATCAGTACCTCTCAAATATCTGAGAATTCACTTTACTGCCTCCCAATATTCTTTACCTGGATTGTTCATATACCTTCTCACAACTCCCATTGCATGTGCAATATCTGGTTTTGTGCAAACCATCGCATACATCAAGCTGCCAAAAGTTGATGAATAAGGGACCCTAGACATGTATTCTATCTCCTCTCATGTCTTGGGACACATTTCCTTGGTTAATTTGAAATGGTTGGCCAAAGGTGTACTAACTAGTTTTGCATTCTACATTCTAAATCTCTCCAACACCTTCTCTATGTATTTGCCTTGAGACAATGTCAATTTGTGATTTTTCTTGTCTCTTGATATTCTCATACCAAGGATTTTCTTTGCAGCACCCAAATCCATGATCGCAAATGAATTAGATAATTTCTTCTTGAGCATATTTATATCCTTCATATTAGACCCTGCAACAAGCATGTCATCTACATATAATAGAAAGATAATATAGCTTCCATTTTCTAGCCTTTTAAAATAAACACAGTGATCAGAATGACATCTACTATAACCTAGTTTTGTCCTAAACCTGTCAAACTTCAAATGTCACTGCCTTGGAGCTTGCTTTAGGCCATACAAGCTCTTCTTCAACCTGCATACCAAATTTTCCTTCCCTTTGACCTCATACCCCTGTGGCTGCTGCATATAAATCTCTTCCTCCAAATCCCTATGAAGAAAAGTTGTTTTTACATCTAACTGTTCAAGATGTAAATCTTCTATTGCCACGAGACTTAAAATAGTCCTAATTGAAGTCATTTAAACAACAAGAGAAAATATTTCATCAAAATCTATACCTTTCTTTTGTGCAAACCCCTTTACAACAAGTATGGCCTTGTATCGCTTTTTGCCTCCATCTTCTTCCTTCAACTTGTAAACCCATTTATTTTGCAATGTTTTTTTTCCTGCAGGAAACTGAACCAAATCCCAAGTCTGGTAATTTACCAGGGAATCCATGTTTATGTTTGGACAACATTGGGAAGACATTCTCTTAGAATAATAATTAATAATATAATTATTGATTATTAAATATCATATATAATAAGTAAATGATAATAATAAATAGTTATTGATTATTCAAGGGACGCATCCTTTCATGGATGGTCACCATATGTTCCCTATATATGGAACACTCATCAATGTAATAATATATCGATCATATCTCATATGAAGAAAAAACAGCATGGTATCAGAGCGAGATTGGCCTTGACTCCTTCACAAGATGGCCCAGGAAAATGAGAGTAGAGTAAAATTTTGGGAGTGTTAAATTTATGGGGTTGTTACAATCTTTATGTACAACATATTTACTTTTTTACTCCTACCTAAATTATAGAAATAATTCCATAAATTATGGTGGGCAGTAATTTCTAGTAAAAATGTCTAATTACCTAAATATGAGGAATGTACTGTATATTTACTTATACCTATATTTATGCAAAGAATCGCATGAATTATGGAGGAAAAATTTAACAAATTCAAATGATATGTGGATGGATTATAACCAAATTAATCTTTGGGTAGTTACAGAGGTATTCTCCAACTATTTATAAGAAATAAAATTTAATTTAATTTTAAATTTAATTTTTCAAAGAGACGTGTCTTTTTTGGGTCAATCTAATATTACTATAAAAAGACACTTGAAAGACACACCAATAGACACACAAATTTTTTCTCTCTCACATGTGGGATAAGTTATCTAAGGAAGAGACTAAGAAGTTGAAATTTTCCAAGTTACTTAGTGATGTTCTACTGTTTACTAAAGTAATATCGTATATCATTGGAAGTAATTACCACTTGTGGAAAATTGTGCTTGTTTAATTTAACACTAGAAAATCAACATGGGTAGTCATATGACATCAAGTATATGATGGATGTGTGTTGGTAGCCGTATGACATTGAGTATATGACGGATGTGTGTTGGTAGTTGTATGACATCGAGTATATGATGGATGTGTGCTGGTAGGCGTATGACATCGAGTATATGTTGGATGTATGTTGGTAGCCGTATAACATTGAGTATATCATGGATGTGTGTTAGTAGTTGTATGACATTGAGTATATTATGGATGTGTGTCGGTCATAGCAGAAGACATATTATTTGGAGAGTCACTGTATATAGTTGTGCACAAGATAAATTGATCTCCTCTAGGAGATTCTTTTTGTTGTTCTTGTTTCTTGTTCTGGGAAGGTCACAGGTAATAGCTCTGAGAAGGAGCCATAATGACGGTCGTAGAAGGCAGAAATGGAGGGAAAGACCTTCCAACATGATATCAAGGAGATACATTTCCAGACATGATGCTCAGATATAGGAAGTATCTAGGAGCAATGTACCTCCCAGGACAAGACCATGCCAGATAGCAGAGACAGTTCCAATGATCATGGATACAGTGAGTCAATACCAAATGTAGCACAACTATGGTAGATCCAGTAGAGGAAAACACATTATGAGACTTAGAGGGAGTAGGTCTAGCAATCCCATTACATGAATCGATCCATGAGATGTTGAGCAAGAAAGCATGGCAGTAGTTTCAGTGTATGTAGAGGCACTCCCAGAGAAGGAGGTGGTACTACATCCAGAGGGAGAAGAGAGTGAGTTACATCCAAAGGAGGAAGAGATATCTTCATTGTCAGAGGGAGAAGAGATAGAGGAGGATTCACCTCCAGCTCCAAAGGAAGTTTTGATGTTTTTAAGCTTCCTGAGACATTGGTTTCATGAGGGAATCCTCGATATATCAAGTATTGTCCAAGATGAGTTAGCATGATCAACATTTACCTATGTCTGTGGGAAAAGGCATCCATGACTGCAGTGTATGTTCAGAATAGAAGTCCTCATAAGACTTTGAGTAACATGACGCCCGAGGAGGCCTTCATCGGAGTGAAGCCTGAGGTTGGACACTTCAGGATATTTGGGTGTCCGGTATACATTCATGTACCCAAGGAGAAAAGGATCAAGCTAGACCCTTCATACAGAAAGGGTACATTTGTGGGGTACAATGAGTCTTCGAAGGCATACCAGATCTACATCCCTGGTTAGATATAGATTGAGGTGAGAAGAGATGTTAACTTTGAGGAGGAGGTATCCTTTAAGAGATATAGAGGGTCTCACATGGAGATTGATCAAATTGATCCAATTGATCTTATTGATCCTATAGCTCTAGTTGATGTTCCCAAATATATTGTAGTAGGTCGGAAGAAACCTACATGGGCTCGTTAGACTCTGTAGGAGGTAGAAGGATATGCATCTCCTCATGGTACCTTATGAGTGAGAAATATACCTTAGATATATCCATGCTATGTCCCAACTATGAGCCACATCATTCATTTTTTAGCCGCTTCCTATTATGAGGAGGCAACTAGTCATCCAGTATGGAGAGATTTCATGATGGAGGAGTAGCAATCCATCATGAAGAATGATGTGTGGGATATTGTTCTAAGACTTGGGTGGAAGTATGTAGTGACTTCCAAATGGATCTAAAAGATCAAACACATAGTTGACGGGAGCATCGAGAGGCACAGAATAAGATTTTTTTCTAGAGGATTCTCTTAGGTGGAGGGAATATATTGTGAGGAGACATTTTCTTTTGTTGCTCGATACACTTCTATCTAAATGATTATTTCCCCTAAATCATCCATGGGTTGGAGAGTACATCAAATGGATGTAAAGAAAACCTTTCTCAATGGAAAGATTGAGGAAGAAGTATACATCGCGCAACCATATGGTTTCGTGATACATGAGAAGGAGCCTCATGTGTATAGGTTGAAGAAGGCCTTGTATGGACTCAAGCAACCACCTTGAGCTTGGAATGCAAGGATTGATGGACACTTGATGATTTTTGGGCTTCATCAAAAGTGTTGTCAATCCCATCCTTTACTACAAAATTGTTAATGGTGAGTCCCTGATTTTGGTCCTCTACGTTGATGATTTATTCATCACCAGTATAGAGAGCCTTATTGATGAATGCAAGTATGTGTTGGCCTCTAAGTTTGAGATGAAGGACCTTGGTATGATGCGCTAATTCTTGGGACTAGAGGTGTGTAAGAGAACTGATGAGATCTTCCTAATTCAGGGGAAGTACACAGTTGAGATATTGAAGAAGTTTGGGATGTTAAACTTGAAGCCTGTGGCTACACCAATGGTGACAAATCTAAAGAAACTAGTGTGTCTTCTTCTGATTATAATGAAATTGATCTGAATATGCATAGACTATTGATTGGATCATTGATGTATCTAGTTAACACCAGACCAAATATTTTCTATGCAGTGAATGCACTTATCCAGTTTATGAGTCAACTGAGATAGACACACTGGATTGTTGTGAAGCATGTGTTGAGATACCTGTGAAGCATAGTTGGACATGGTATGAGATATACTTCTAGTATTGATATGATATGGAAGGAATATATTGACTCTGATTGGGCAGGGAGCGCAGTGGATAGAAAGAGAACCTTCGGGTGTTGCTTCACTTTGGGATCTTCCATGGTTTCCTAGTGGAGCAGAAAATAGACTTATGTGGCTTTGAGAACAGCAGAAGCATAGTACATTTCATTAATTATGTCAATCCGTGAAGCAATGTGGCTTCACAAGATCCTTGCAAATTTGTCTAAACATGTGTTGGATTCCACCATTATTCATTATGGTAACCAAAGTTGTGTGAATATCTCAGAGAATCCAATGTTTCATGACAAATTGAACCACATTGAGATCAAGTACCATTACATCCGAGACATGGAGCAAAGGAAGGAGGTACTAGTGCAGTACCTTCCTACAAATGAACGGGTTGTTGATGTTCTTTCCAAACCAAGATGAAGTTTAAGTACTTCCATGATAGACTTGGTGTGGCAGAGAATGCCTCCCTCGCTGAGAGGGAGTGTTGATGTTTGCAGCTTCCTGAGACATTCTCCAGATCGTACTCCTATGTGACTGAGTTGATTTGATCTGTGATGAAACTTATCCAAGAAGGGATAAGTTTGTTTGGGCTTATAGCCCAACGTCCCTTGTGGAGAGAACATGAGGACATGTCAAGGGAGTTGACCTTGATGTCACACACTATGGGGAGTTGATGCTAGTGTTTCTACAGGGAGTAGCCTCTAGAAGTCCACATGGGAGTGCCATGTGTGACATACATTCTTCATATCATACTCCTCTATGAATTGAGTTGATTTGATCTATGAGGACACTTATCTGAGAAGGGATAAGTGGGACACTCATCTGAGAAGGGATAACTGTGTTTGGGTTTATAGCCCAATGTCCCTTGTGGAGATAACATGAGGACATGGCCCTTGTGGAGATAACATGAGAATATGTCAAGGGAGTTGACCTTGATGTCACACACTATGGGGAGTTGACCCTAAGTGTTCCTATAGGGAGTAGCCTCTATAATTCCACATGTGAGTGCCATGTGTGAAAAACCTTTTGCTACTATGGTGATTATGTACCAATGGAGAAGACTGTGTCTCTAGACAATAGTTGTGTACTACCATGGAAAGATACCTTCCTAGCTAAGAGGGAGTGTTGATGTTTCAGCATCAGGCGGACCTTATCCTAGATTTGGCTACAAACCAAGAGAGATAGGTTACATTTATCATAAAGGTGCACTTGTGGTAAATGGGCCCAGACATAGTCCTTCCTTGATCATGACAAGGAATAATATGGACTCGAGGTGCTTGAAATGCTTTCCACGTGTCAGTTAGCATCAAGATGGCATTCACTCACAGGTGTGTACTTGTGGTGAAAGATCCTGGTGTGGTCTTTGTCCTAGTCATGGTGATTTGACAAGGAATAATAAAGACTCAAGATGTTATATGTTATTACATGCAGACCCAGAGTGAGACTAATATTAGAGAGAGTTAATTGGCTCATAGGGAGAGTTGCAGAAGGCATTTCTCCTCAGTCCATGTGGGAGAGAGACGTCTCCCAAGACTGACAGACAAGTGTCATGAATCTAGGGTGAAGTTTGTATACTTCAAAGACAAGCTTGGAATGATGTAGAATGTCTCCCTTCTTGAGAGGGAGTGATGATATTTGGAAAAAATTGGGAAGACATTCTCTTAGAATAATAATTAATAATATAATTATTGATTATTGGATATCATATATAATAAGTAAATGATAATAATAAATAGTTATTGATTATTCAAGGAATGCATCCTTTCATGGATGGTCACCATATGTTTCCTATATATGGAACACTCATCATTGTAATAATATATTGATCATATCTCATACGAAGAAAAAACAACAATCCATTTCCTCTTTCATACCTTGCTCCCACTTATTTTTAGTGTCTACCTACATTAACTCTTCATAACATTTTGGTTCACCAGAATCAGACAACAATAAATAATACAATGAAGGAGAGTATTTTTCAGGGGGTCTACTTAACCTGGTATATTTTCTAACAACACTTGCAGGAGTTTGAGGTACATGTTTCTCCTATTGTTGTACATTTTGATTTTATGGTACCTTTGGAATTTCGTTTTCAGTGATCTCATTAAGCATTGTGTATTTTGTTTTTCTTTTTCCTATTTCTTTCCCTGTAACTGATATTTGTACATGACCTTCTCATTGAATATGAAATATCTACCCCTAATGATTTTGTGATTTTCATAATCCCATAAGTGATAACCAAAATCATTAACATTGTATCTAATAAAGGTACACTTCTTGGATTTTTCCTCAAGCTTTGTTCTATTTTCTTTACCAATATGGACAAATTCTTCACAACCGAAAGTCTTCAAAAAAGAATAGTTGACCTTTTTACCTGTCCATGCCTCCTCTGGAATTCCACCATCCAAAGAGCTTGAAGGTTGTTAGGATATTTAGACACTTAGGAGTTAGTTAAGATCTACTTGGTCTAATATGTCGTTAGGTAAAAGTGTGTTTCTTAGTGTGTTTCTTTACTATGCATTAGTATGCATTTGTAGTTAGCAAATACGACGGTCATGATATGTTCCCGACATAGAGTGATCAGACGGTGCATACTCTCCTCGATCTTAACATCCATTGATCAGTGTCTTAACACCTGATTGGTCCATGATATCTATTTAAAGAGCATGGAGGGTCATTTTCTGATGATCGATTGTGAGAAACTCTATTGTAAAATCTCTCTGTAATCTTTTTCTTTTGCATTAATAAACTGCTCCAAGTGGTTGTGTTGGCTAGGGCCGTGGATGTTTCCCCGTAGGGGTTTTACCACGTGAAAACATCAGTCTGTTGATCTTTGATATGATTATGTGAGTGGTCATTGAAGGTGTTTTTCCTCTGTTTCAATACCTATGTTTTCGAACATGGTATCAGAGCCTGTTTGAAGACACGCTCCTGTTGTAGATCAAGATCGTGAAGCCGAGTTGTCTCATTTCAATGTTTTGTCATTTTTGTACATTTGTGGGCTGAGAGGACTGTTCCATTGCATCCGGAACACTCATTTCAGTCAGGAACACTTTTCATTTCACTCGAAAATGTTTTTGTTTGCCCAAGATACGACCATTACAGTCAGATTTGGAGTGAAATTGTTTGCTTGTGTGAAAAGAGTTTTTTTTTAGCACACTCTCCAAGGTCGTCTTCCAAAACAACAACAACAACCTCAATCCTCCTTCTGAACATTACAATATTTTTTTCTAGACCATTTGGTTAAAACTTGCCTTATTAAGTAATATGTCTTGAGTTCAAATCTCTCTTTTGTTACTTTTTTGAAAACGTTCATGCTAAAATTGTAAAGTGTATTTCACTTCAAGTATAAAAGTGAATCACTATAAGTAGCTTTAATATTTTATTTTAGAGTTATTTTGCATGTAGATTTTCTATTATAAAGTAACCTCATTGTAAAAGTGATCCCCACTTCTCTTTATAAAAGGGGGTCACTTCATAAAGCAACTTACACTATCACGTGGTCAGTTGGTTACTGTTTATGCGCTTTTTTAAAAAGGGCATAACTCTCCCATCAGAAGTCCGTTTTCAGTGCCATTTTTTTTTAAATCGCATAATTTTTGAGATCTTTCCATCCAGATTATCAATTTCAATTTTTAAATCCACATTGTCTGCATATTTAATATGTCTTCTACAAGTAATATCTTGCTTACCAGCAACAACTACTTCCAATGGAAATCTCATATGGAAGATTTATTAAGAAGTAAAGGCCTGTATCGGATTACCTTGGGAAAGGAAAAAGCACCCACTGATGATTATAAGAAAGACAAATGGGATAATAGGAATGAAGAAGCACGAGGACTAATCGGAATGTCCATCTCTCCTTATTTAAGGTACCACCTTCAAGAAATTGATGACCCCGAAGAAGCTTGGGACAAGATTGAATCTGTGTTTGGTAAACTCAATATTATTCGAGCACAACAGTTAGAAAATCAAATATTGACCTTGATTCCAAGTTATTTTTCTTGCCTTGGAGACTATCTATCTAAGTTTAAAACACTTAGAATGTTATGTGAAGAATGTAAGATAAAAATGGATGAAGAGCATTACATCTATCTTATTCTTTCTAAGCTAGGTAGTGCATATTATGTGTTTGTATCTACCTTTTATGCCATGAGAGAGGCTATAGGGAAAGCTTATGAAAAACCCAGTCTGGAGTCCTTTTGTGCTTCTTTGATTAGAGAGGAAGATAAGCTTATATAACTTGGAGTGATCAACACTGCAGGTACCTCTAACAAAGCCTTAGTTTCCCTGCAAAAATATAAACCCAAGTATCCCAAGAAGCAACATCCTCGCTACAACAACAAGCAATATAAGGGTCCCAAACCCACTCAAAAAGATTCAGCTCCTAATGGTCACAAAGGAGAAAAATATAAAAATAAGAAGACTGACAGACATTGCAACTTGTGTGATAAATATGTTCATGATGAGTCCAAATGTTTCAAGAAGATGGCAGCTTTAGAAGCAGGGATGAAGAAGTACAACATCAGTATCAATTCTACTTCTTCTTCTTCTTCTCATGAACATGCACTTTCCACTTTTGGTTTCTCCTTCAACACAAATTATACTTCTTCTTCTTATGAGTGGCTTATTGATTCAGGAGCATCTTATCATATGGCTAAGGATAAAGCTATATTTTCTGCTCTAAATGAATGTAACACCAAGAAAATATTTGTTGGTGATGATAGATCTCTTAGTGTTGTAGGATCTGGAATAGTTCAAGTAGATAATGGTCATTTCAATGATGTATTATGTGTTCCAAGTCTTTCTTGTAACCTTCCATCAGTTTATCAAATCACTCATTCAGGGGAAGGTAAAACCGTAGAGTTTTCACCTCACCAAGTTGTAATCAAGGATCTAAAATATCCTAATCATGTTCTTGCAACTAGAATTGCTAATGATATTACCAGGTTGTACAAGTTTGACAACTTTGGGTCATCAACTTTTTCATCAGTTTTTGTTGCTCATAGCAATGACTTGAGCAAACTTTGGCATGACTGGTTTGGTCATCTAAACTATCGCACATTCTAAAAACTATGTAATCAACAGATGGTAACTGGTTTTCCTCTTGTTTCATGTAGAGATGGTGTTTGTGCCGGTTGTGTTCTTGGAAAACATCATCAGTACAGTTTTGGCAAACGTGCCTCTTGGCATGTCTCGGGCCCTTTACAACTTGTTCACAGTGATTTGTGTGGTCCATTTTCTTCTCCTTCTTTTTCTAGGTGAAAGTATTTCTTAACTTTCATTGATGATTTTTCCAAATGTACTTGGGTTTACTTCTTAAAACTTCAGATCAAAGTTTTTGACAAGTTTTTGTCCTACGAGGCCCTTGTAGAAAATAAATCTGGACATCAAATTCAAAAGTTAAGAACAGATAATGGAGGCGAATTTGTGAACAATAATTTTACAAGTTACTGCACTACACAGGGCATCCAAATGCAACACATTGTTCCATATACACCACAACAAAATGGTGTTCCTGAGAGAAAGAACCACACATTAAAAGAAATGGCTATTTGTATGATCCAATCTAAGGGATTAAGTCTAAAGTATTGGGCGGAAGCAATCAACTGTGCAAATTACATAGTCAATCGCACTCCCACAAAGGATCTTAAAAATATAACATTGGAAGAAGCTTGGACTAAAATTAAACTAGATGTAAGTCACTTCTGTGTATTTGGCAGTATAGCATGGGCTCACATTCCTGATGAGAAAAGAAAAGCATTGCAGCCTAAAAGTGAGAAGTGTATATGTGTTGGTTATTCTGAAGATGTCAAAGGTTATAGACTTTTTCAACCACATTGTAATGAAATTAGTCTTAGAAGAGATGTTAAATTTGATGAAAATATCTTGGCCTGCGAGCCTAATTCGACGGTTGTGCCTTCTTCAGCCTGCGATCCATATTTGACAGTTGTGCCTTCTTTTGTTCCTATTCCTCTGCCTGTTGACCTTCCTCCAGATGAGTCATTTGAACCTAAACAAACACCAACTCCATTGCTTCCTAGATGGATCTGTTCAACACAAGAAACAAATGGTGATCTTGTTGGTGATCCTTCAGATCAGCGTCGAACATGTTAACAGTTCTAGCGAGCCTCTTCTCTTTTGGCTCAAGTTTCAGAGACTAATGATCCAGAGAAATTTTTATAAGCTTCGGGTCATCCAGATTGAGATACAACAATGAATGAAGAGTATCGTTCTTTAATGACAAACGATATTTGGGATATTGTACCTCTTCCAAAAGGAAGAAAACTTGTCAGATGTAAATGGGTCTACAAAACTAAGTATGCATCAGATGCAAGTGTTGAAAGACACAAGGCTCATTTAGTTGCCAAAGGATTTTCCCATGTTGAAGGAATTGACTATCATGAAACCTTTGCCCCTATAGCCAAAATGAATTCCATCTTCCTTGTTCTTGCCCTTGTTGCCTCACATAAATGGGAGGTCCATCAGATGGACGTTAAATCTTCCTTCTTGCATGGATATTTGCAAGAAGAAATATACATGGAAAAACTTCCTAACTATGTCCAAAATGACTCTAGCCTTGTTTTTCACCTTAAGAAATATCTTTATGGTCTCAAGCAAGCTCCCCGAGCTTAGTATGCCAAAATGGACACATTTCTTATTGCCACTAGATTCTCTAGATGCCATTCTAATCTTAATGTCTATACCAAGAAATTAGGAATCCATCTCATAATCCTTGTCCTTTATGTTGATGACCTTATCCTTAATGGTAGTGACTCAAAACTTTTAAACCATGTGAAAACCATCCTTAAGAAGAAATTTGAAATAACAGACTTAGGATTTTTGCACTATTTCTTTGGCCTCCAAGTTTTGCAAACCAATGAAGAATTTTTTCTTTCCCAGTCTAAGTATGCTTGTGACCTTCTTCGTCGCTTTCGCATGGATGATTGTAAACCAACCCCTTCTTACTTCCACCTGTACTTCTCCTAAAGTTGATGTCACCTTGTACCATTAGTTAGTTGGTAGCCTCTTATAGTTGACTCATACTTGTCCTGATCTTTCCTTTGTTGTTGGTCTTGTTTCCTGGTATATGCAAATGCCCCATGAAAGCCATTGGAAAGAAGTTAAAAGGATAGTTCGTTATGTTTGTGGTACAGTTCAGTTCGAGATACATTACAGTTCAGGGGGGGCTCCTTTATTGGTTGGTTTCACTGATTTAGATTGGGCCGGCGACCCTGATGATCAGAAGCCTACTGCAGGTTATGTTTTTAGCCTTGGTTCAGGACCTGTCACTTGGGCCTATAAGAAACAACAGGCTATTTCACTTTCTTCAGTAGAAGCAGAGTACCGAGCAGTGGTAAATGCAAGTTAGGAACC
This sequence comes from Picea engelmannii, assembly GCA_009831015.1. Lineage (NCBI taxonomy): Eukaryota > Viridiplantae > Streptophyta > Pinopsida > Pinales > Pinaceae > Picea > Picea engelmannii. The sequence goes on along the minus strand of ML831855.1, from coordinate 48,998 downwards.
GTTGTGGCTTCGACAGATCCTTTCAGAGTTTGGATTCAAGAAGCAGCATCCGACCATCCTTTGGTGCGACAATCAAAGTGCCATCAAGCTCAAAAAAGACCCAGTTCAACATCAACACAACAAGCACATCGAGATACACATGCACTTCATCAGAAATCTCATTCATAATCAAGTTATTGAAGTGCTCTTTTGACCTACAGAGGATCAAGTTGCAGACATTTTCACAAATTCTCTTACAGAAGCGAAGTTTTCCAAACTTCTCTCTATGTTAGGAGTTCAAGAAGTTGTCGTTAAGGGGGGATAGGCTTTAATGCCTCCTTCCTTCCCATATTGTGTCAACATTGTAAATCCTTCAATCTTATCCCAAGTTGTTCTTAAGGGGGGATGTTAGGATATTTAGACACTTAGGAGTTAGTTAAGATCTACTTGGTCTAATATGTCGTTAGGTAAAAGTGTGTTTCTTTAGTATGCATTAGTATGCATTTGTAGTTAGGAAATCCGACGGTCAAGATATGTTCCTGACATAGAGTGATCTGGTGGTTCATACTCTCCTCGATCTTAACGGCCATTGATCCGTGTCTTAGCAGCCGATTGGTCCATGATCTCTATTTAAAGAGCATGGAGGGCCATTTGCCGATGATTGATTGTGAGAAACTCTATTGTAAAATATCTATGTAATATTTTTCTTTTGCATTAATAAACTTCTCCAAGTGGTTGCGTTGGTTGGGGCCGTGGATGTTTCCCCATAGGGGTTTTACCACATGAAAACATCGGTGTGTTTATCTTTGATTTGGTTATGTGAGTGGTTACTGAATGTTTTCATCCTCTGTTGGAATACATGTGTTTTCAAAAAAGGGTCCTTTGCTTATTAAGTAAGCAGTAGTATCTGCAACATCTTCCCAGAACTATAAGGGAAAACTAGCATGCAATCTCATACTCCTTGCATGCTCCATGATTGTCATGTTCATCCTTTCTCACACGCCATTTTCTTGTGGTGTTCCTGAAATTGTTTTATCTCTACGAATCCCATGGTATGAACAGTAATCATCAAACTTCTTGCTGCAATATTCTCCTCCATTGTCTGATCTGAGAAACTTCAAACTTTTTCCTGTCTCATTCTCAACCAAAGCTTCCCATTTCTTAAAAGTATCAAAAACATCATATTTTTTTCAAAAGAAATAAACCCAAGTTTTTCTAGTTGCATCATCAATAAAAGTAACATATTAATGAGATCCACCAATAGATGATACCTAATCTAGTCCCCATACATCTGTATGCACAAGCTCTAACCTTTAACTCTTCTTTTCTTTTCTGACTCTGAGAAATCTGACTCTCTCTTTTTTTCCATAAACACAATGTTCACAAAATTCCAAATCAATTTGTTTAATATTTGGAAACAATTTTCTTTTGTGAAGTATCTACATCCCCTTCTCACTCATGTGTCCAAGCCTATGATGCCACAGTTTTGTATCCACTCATGTAGAATCTAAAGAGATAGAAGAGTTAGTATTACCAGTAAATAAATATAATGTACTTACCTTCTCTCCTTTTTCTATTGACAATGATCCTTTGGTGACCTTACACACATTATCTGTAAATATGGATATACAAATTGGATTTTTCCTTATATATGGAACATGTCTTACCTGTTTCAACAACCACTAGTTTCCATTCCTTTGCTTTATTTTTACCTTTCCCATTCCAACAATTTTGCATGGTGCATCATCACCCAAATGAACCTGTCCAAAATCACCTTGAACATAATCTAGAAAATGTTTCCTATGGGGTGTGTCATGTAATGAAACCCTTGAATATACTACCCAAGACTTAGAAATATTATCTACAAAAAGAATCAAAGAATCTTGTAACACATCACCTGTTACATTTGCTTCCTGATTTTTCTCCTGATGTCCATCTTTTTGTTTCTTTGGAGCTCTGTAGTCTTTCTTCAGATGTCCTTTCTTCCCATAATTCCAGCACTCTATCTTTCCTAGTCTGGATTGGATTTTCCCTTCCTAGAATTCCTGCAGTTCTCTAATCCCTTTCCTCTATCCTTTTGTCTTCCCCTTTTCTCCATATTTAACGCATTACCTAATGTCTCACTTGTGATTTTCCGTCACATTTCCTCGCTAAGGATAACACCAACAACATCATCAAATTTTAAAGTGTTTGAACCAGAGACGGAATTACTTACAGCCCTGACCAAGCCGTTCCATCTTTCTAGCAATGAGCACAAGATTATAAGAGCCTTAGCCTCATGATCAAAGTCCACTTTTACAGAACTTAGTTGATTAGTAACCGTATTAAATTCATTTAAATGATCTGCAACAGACCCACCTTCTGACATCTTCATATTAAATAATCTCTTCATTAGAAATACCTTATTGGACATCGAGGGCTTTTCATACAGTTTATTCAATGCATCCATCAGCTCATTCGTTGTCTTTTCTTTCGAAATATTGAAAGCCACTGATGCTGCTAGAATCAACTATATCTTTCCTAGTGCCTTTCTGTCAAGAACCTCCCATTCTTCGTCCTTCATGGCCATCGTATTATTTTTTATTCCACCCAATGGTAGGAATAGATCCTTCTGATATAAATAATCTCCCATTTTCATCTTTCATAACTGGCAGTTTTGGCCATTAAATTTCTAGACCCTAAACTTTCCATCTTCCGCCATTGCTCCCACTCGAACTAGGAACCCTCTTTTCATGCAACTTACATTTTTCTCTGATACCAGTTGTTAGAAAAACAGGATCGTGGAACAATAAAATAAAACAAATGTGGACACAGAAGATACACAATATAATAGAGACACAAATATGTGTGGTTCACCTAGTGTGGGCTACGTCCACAAGAGAAATTGTCATGTCCTTCCTTTTTATTATCCAGCAAATGAAGGGATACAACCTATAGCACACCCTTTGTAACTTCATCTTCTTTCTCTCTCAATATACTCTCTCAGAATACAATATTCACAATGATACATAGCCGCAATACATTTCCCTCATAAAAGACGGTTTCATTCTAGGGAAAAAAACCCTAACATAACTTCTACCTTTAGATATTCTACCTTATAATGAACGGTCCATATTTACTATGAAATTACAATATACAATTACAAGGAAAATTTTCCTTCGGGGGCTTCGCCCCCAAACTCCCGTCAAGGGCCCACTTTCCCCCTAACCCCCTAGCCGAGGGGATGAGCCCCCCTTGCGTGGAGGGGTGTACAGTCTTGATGTGGTATAAACATGACTGAAAACAAAGAACTATGAAACAAGAAGATAATCAGGCTCCACAACTAACAAGTTGTCACACCTCTTCTCAGAGATAAGTTGCCACCATTCTAGCGAGTTCAATTCACTCTGTATTTTATAGTTTCTATACATTTCTCTCATTAATAGAAACTGTGTATTTTTGTATCTCTGTATTTCTTGCAATATATATGTGTATTTCATCGTTATACATATGCCTTAATTTGTTCTAAAAATAATCTAGATAAGTGGTATCAGAGCAGGCTGCTCCTTATCGTTTCTTAGTGCATGTTCCTAACGAAGTCAGGATATAGAGAGTTGGGTCTTGAGCTAGTTTCTCTTTAGTACAACCTCTCTTTCCAGCCCAAGAGGTCTCATGTGGAGGAAGAAAATAGAGACAAGGGAGAAAGAGATTCTATTACTTTGTTTCCCAAGGAAACCATCACGCGATAGAGGGACGGAATGATGGAGAATTTTTCCCAAATCCTTTGACGACTGTCAATAATAGAAAACGTGTCTTCATCAAGAAACCACTTTGGAGGCGTCTCCCCTTTTAAGGTACAAGTTTATTTTGATATTCATGTGCTTGAAGGTTGGATAGATCTGGATGCTTTGGAAAAGTGGTTAAATATGCTAGAAGGTTATTTCTTTGTCCACCATTTTTCCCATGGGGAAAAGATCATCTTTGCGCTCCTTAAGGATGTCCCCCATATCAAAAATTGGTGGGAAACTTATTGTGATCAAAATTCCACAGAGGAGTCTTGAATGTTTGAGGTCGAACCCACTTGGGATTTCTTTATGGATGTCATCAACAAACAGTATTGCCCTACTAGAAACTATGACAACCAGTACATGAGATGGACCACACTGCATCAAGACAAGGGCCAAACAGTGTTGGAGTTCACAAATATCTTCCATACCTTGTGCACCAAACTTGGAATCAAAGACTCTGAGCGATATTTGGTTCTAAAATACCATGAGGCTCTACATAGGTACATCCAAACCGAAATGGATTTTTTGGACATCTCATCACTGGAAGTCACTTATCAATATGTTGTCAAAAATAAACAAAAATTTAAGAAACAGAACAAGCGAGAGTTCGGGTCTGCAAATCCGCAACAACCAAAGTATGGTAAATGCATCCCTAACTCACAAAAAATCCAACCTCAATACAGCTAGTCCAAGCCACAGAAAGAGAAGAGTAATGGGAAGATGAAGAAGGACACTAGAAAGTGGTGCGACTTCCAAAAAAATCATTGGTACAACACCGATGAATGTTGCTCGAAATAGTCATTGGTGGTCGAGCTCAAATAAAAAGAGTCGAGCCTCGACTCAGACTCTGATTCAAAAAATAATAAAAGGAGATAGATCATTGATGCAGAACCCATTGCTACCATCGTGGCCACAACAATCCAACCATATGAACCAGAGGATCCTGAGGAGGGGGGTCCCTCTTACATTCATAGATGTGGGTGAAAGGGACCCCACTAAATTTAATTATCTATAGTGGAAGCCAAAATAACCCCATCTCAGCAAATTTCATCAAGCAATTGGATTTGTCGACAACACTATACCCGCAACCATACAACATATGGTGGATTCGTCAAGGATAAGATCTTTGTGTCATCCAACAATGTTGCCTTTCCTACAACATCAATCCCTTCAAGGATGAGGTATTGTGTGATGTTAACCCATTAGAATTAAGTGATGTTCTATTAGGCCAACCATATATGTGGAAGCGTCATGTTATTCATGAGTCTCGACCCCATAGTGTCATTGTTACTCTTGGGGGTCAACTCTACAGGATACCAAAGGTAGTTCCGACTATTGTCTCGGAAAAAAAATGTCACAAAGTAATCTCTCATAACAAAAATTTTATCCTCTTCATAATCTAGTCAAAAGGTGAACAGAAGGACACTGCAACCACTATCGCCTCGGCCCAAGACCATTATATTCATCAAAATAAGATCAACAAGATTGTAGAAGATCACACATATATTCTTATTTCACCTATGGGGATGCCTCCACACTACCCTGTCAAGAAAAATTATAACAGAGACCTTCATGTTCTTCATGTTCCATCTTCACTGACATAGTCGTCCCACACTCAAATCGAGGCAGATCATGCAGCTATATTGGGTGAATGGATCGAACCCCTCCAGTAACAGGTTTATGACAACCTTCAACAAGCTCAATAGGACAGCTTCTTCAACAAGGAAAGCAACTCACCAAGGTTCAGATCTAGCAAAAACTTCTCTGGGAACTTAACAAAATGAAGACCATTACTTCCTAAGGAGGGAGGAATGATCTGGGCAGATGTCGATGGCCACACAACTATTCCAGTATCTCAAAGAACAGTTTTCCATTTTGGCAATTTTTTATAGTTTTCCAGGTCCCAAATGTTGGAATATTGAGAGGGGGGGATGAATTAGTATGAGCACTTTATACCACTTCTAACCACAATATATATTCTTTCACTTTAACAACAATTTTCAGCATTTTATCATCAATGTATCATCTATGTTTCCATTCAATATATCATGAGCATATAATCATAAGCAAAATCACATCAACATCACATCAAATACATAGTTGATCCAAAATTGATCTGTTAAAGACTATGGTTAAGTTTATGCATGAGTTGATTTACCATTTAGGAATTAAGAGAAGAAGAAGATTTTAGTGAATGAATGTTGTATCCATCATAAAGAATGCATAACAGGAAGTAAACATCAATAAAAACAAACCAAAACACCAAATATTGTTAACAGAGTTCAGCACAAATTTGCCTACATCTTTGGGCCTTTGTCTTCAATGGGAGGCTTCTTATTAATCCTTAATGCTTAAAAACAATACCAAGTTAGGATTACATAACAACTCCTAAAACCACCTTTCAGATATACAACTTATGGACAGAAACAGACATCGCCAATAGTTGCAACTGGTAGTTCTGAGACTTTTGAGTATGAACTCGGCTGTATTTGGCTTGACATCTTGGGATCTGGAGGAACTTTTCTATTTGGCTACTCAGATGCAAAAAAAAAAAATCCATAATTGAACTCCCCTCAAAATTCTGCAACTTTTGAGTATAAAGATGATTTGATTTTGAACAGGCCCTTGAGTACTCCCTGTTATCACTGAAATTTCGTCTGCACATGGCGACAAGAACTCAGCATCAGCAAAACAGCAATGAAGTCACTCATGGCACTGAATTAATTTCACAGCACTCAAGAAGGGCAAAAACTATACAAAGTAACCAAAAATTGAAGGGCGCTTTACATCAGTTTGATGCGCGCGCACATGCACGGGACAAAAACGTGTTATGCATGCATGCGCGCCCGACGCGCGACTATCCACAAAAAAAGCCGCGCATCTGCTAATACGGCGCATTAATTGCCTAGGTCGGCCTCTCGACTGCCTACGGACCGGCCCCCAAAGTGATTTGACCCTCAGATCAGAGTCGGCTCTGCAAATTCGGCGATTAATGAACCCTAATGCGCCCCTATTCACACCGGGAGAAGGTTACCAGACCGCCCTTGAAACTGCTATAAAAGGCTATGAGGACTCATTGTTTCAACAGGGAATTCGAAGCATCATTACGCTGTCTAGATGATTCAGAGCTCAGTCTTTGACAAGCAATTCATCAGTAGTGTAACCCATAGTTCTTTCATCACTCAGTTCATTTCTATTCAGTTGTAAGGAAAGCATTGTGTTGAGGGCCCCGAAGAGCCTTCCGCTGGAGGGAGAAGGAACCCCTGGTCCCTCT
>ML831855.1:24256-41878 GCA_009831015.1 Picea engelmannii | reverse complement strand
TCCTAACCTCATCCATCAGGGGGCATCTGTTATCACTGAAATTTCGTCTGCACATGGCGACAAGAACTCAGCATCAGCAAAACAACAATGAAGTCACTCATGGCACTGAATTAATTTCACAGCACTCAAGAAGGGCAAAAACTGTACAAAGTAACCAAAAATTGAAGGGCTCTTTACATCATCTTGATGCGCGCGCACATGCGCGGGACAAAAACGTGTTATGCGCGCATGCGCGCCCGACACGCGACTGTCCACACAAAAAGTCGCGCATCTGCTAATACGACGCATTAATTGCCTAGGTCAGCCTCTCGACCGCCTACAGACCGGCCCCCAAAGTGATTTGACCCTCAGATCAGAGTCGGCTCTGCAAATTCGGCGATTAATGAACCCTAATGCGCCCCTATTCACACCGGGAGAAGGTTACCAGACCGCCCTTGAAACTGCTATAAAAGGCTGTGAGGACTCATTATTTCAACAGGGAATTTGAAGCATCGTTATGCTGTCTAGATGATTCAGAGCTCAGTCTTTGACAAGCAATTCATCAGTAGTGTAACCCAGAGTTATTTCATCACTCAGTTCATTTCTATTCAGTTGTAAGGAAAGCATTGTGTTGAGGGCCCCGAAGAGCCTTCCGCTGGAGGGAGAAGGAACCCCTGGTCCCTCTCTTCTGCGTGCGCTCTGGTTTTAATAAAGCACCTGCCTGAAACCTTTGATGACACTTGTGTCCGATGTTTAACACATGTGTCTGATGTTTAATGTTCCTTGTCTATTTTTGTAATGTTATTTGCTTTCAGTTCGTAGTTAGATTATAGTTTGTTTCTGTTTCGGTTAACCCTTTTGCTCAACAGCATCCTGTTCTGCCTTGCCGAGCCCAACAGGGCATGCCAGCGTTCCTATTTTTTCTCACCCGGTGACGATTCGAACGCGAACACTCCCTACAGCATGAATCCCAATGTTGCACCCTCTCAGATATGTACATTTTGTACAGTGTCGAACTACGTACCAAAAAAAAATTATTGATTTTCATGCATGGATAAATAATCTAGACTCCACCAAATTTAGCAACAGTTAGCCAAACTTAGCGAGATTTTGCCAGATTTGGAGGATTATCGCCAGATTTGGTGGTAACCACTAGATTTGGCAAAACCGCCAAACCACTTTGACCTTCCAGAAGGTGCCACATGGTGCCTCCTCATTGGTCCACGTGTCACCTCGTCATTGGCACGAGCCACGTCAGCACGCCACATCAGCTGCCATGTCAGCCTGCTCAGTCAGCCACCACATCATCATCTATACTACCATGCCATCCTTCCATGTCGGCTACCACGTCATCATTTATACAATTCCATGTCATCATCCATATAGTGCCACATCATCATCCATATAATGCCATGTCATTGTCCTTACAGTGCCACATCATCATCCGTATAGCCATGTGTCACCTCCATATAGTGCCATGTCATCATATGTATAGTGCCACATCATCATTTGTACATCCACATGTCACCATGTCAGCATCTGTATCACCACGTGTCACCTCCATATAGTGCCACGTGTCACTTATGTACCGTGCCAACTCAGCCCAAAAATGCCAAAAACGACTGACACATGTGAACTCCTAGTGCTGCCACATCACCCTGCTGAAGTCATCATGACGTACTGCTGACATCATCTTCCATGTCAGATGTATGCCACGTCAGTTGTACAACCTTTGACTAATTGACTTTGACCTTTGACTTTTTGCTTGTCTGAGAAAAAGTTATGAACGTGAAAACTTTCGCATACGGTGTCCATTTTCAAAATATATATATATATATATGGTTAGAATCAGCATGATGAGTGGTACGCAATGGGGTTGGTTTCATCTGATTCTGAGAACTTTGAAATTTTGGTTTTCCTGGATCCATTTTGGATCAACAATACACTAGTATTTACGTGGAAACCCAAATGTGAGAAAACCACGAATTACTTTCTTATATATATCAAGAATTCATTCATAGGAAGCACCAACTTCTAAATTCTCCAACTACAATTGGAAGGAGGCTCCAACCCCCTATTCTCAGGCTCCAACTTGAAGGAAGCTACAACTCTCTAAATTCTCTGGCTCCACCCTGAAGCAAGCTACAACTCTCTGAATTCTCTGGCTCCAACCAATAGGAGGCTAAAACCCCTTGATCCTCAGGATCCAACCTGAATGAAGCTACAACTCCCTGATTATCTGGATCCAACTGGAAGGAGGATATAAACCCATTTCCTTTCCCCATCATGTTTCCCTAAAATATAAGTGTAGACCAACTGTCACTACCACAATCACTGCCAATGTCACTACCACTGTCACTGTCATTATCATTGCCTCTGTCACATCAACCTATAACCTGTCATTGTATCCAACCTATCACATCAACCTTTCATTGATGAACATGTCCAATCTATCACTTTCATCGATACTCAACCAAATCATCTCACATGGATCATACACCAAGGACACTTGTCAACTAGATGTCCAACATCACCAACACATGCCTCTACCAAGCATGTACCAAGATCACCAACATACCATCATAGGGTATGTGTCTCAACCATGTACCAAATCATGTACCAAACCATCAACCTGTACCATACCAAGCATCAACCGTGTACCACAGTCTGTACCACAACAAGTGCATCAACCATGCACCAACACCTGTACCAAACCGTGCATCAACCATGCACCAGAATTGTGCCAAACCATGCATCAACCATGCACATCAATAATGTACATCAACACCTATACCATGCCATGTATCAACCATGTACTACACCAAGTACATCAACATGCACAATGCATCAATGTCACCAAGGAATGCCTCATAAATATACCAAAAATGTATCTCAAACAATGTGCCCAATATTCTAGATGCTCCTCAAACCATGTGAGTCAAACATATACCATATCACTCATGATATGTCTCAATCATGCCATACACCATGTACCATAAGATATCAACAATGAAGCTCCTCAACAAAGTACGAAGGAATGTGCCTCATACATATGCCAATACAAATATGTGCCTCTAACAATGAGCCATAACATCCATGCACCAAGTACCAAGAATATGTGTCAAGCATGTATCAATATCACCTCAACCATACGAAACCATGTACCATGTACCACAAGGGTTCCAAGACATGCCTTAATCATGTGCCATACCATCCATGAAACAAGCCTCAAACAAATACATAAAATAAATACCTTTACTCATGAAAACCTAAATCATACCATCTCAGACCCTATAACATATGTGTTGAACCATCAAACCTTGTTGCAACTCAACCAAACATTCTTCTTCCAAAATTTTCCTCAAATCCGTGACCTACCCTCCTACTATTGTTGGATGTACGCAACTTAGCCTCCTACTATCGGTGGATGTATGCAACCTGGCTTTCTGTAGTCCACATATAACCTTAGAAAACTAGGGTTACCAATTTTCTGCAACTCTAAAACTTTCACTTCTTCAAACCTTCATTGCCTCAAACTTGATACGTCAGATTCAACCTCAGATTCACTAATAGATTTTCCAAAAGATAAACCCTAACATTTACAAGATAGATATTCAAGGAGAGACTCTTTCTCCTCTCTGGGTCCCACCACCCTCACGCTCTGGACATCTTGCACTCCTTTCTTTCTGACGTGTGGTCCCTCCTTTGACCTCGTGGCTCCTTATTGGTACCTCCCCTTCTCTCTCACGCGCCCCATATTTTCACTTCTTACCTTCTGCACATTTGATTTGCATCCCCCCATTACTCTCTAATGTCTCCTCTTACTTCCATGGCGTCATCATTTGCAATCTCCTCTATGGACGAGCATTTTAGTCTATGGAAAACCCATATCACATGTATTCTCAAGCGTGCAAATGGTAACTACTCACTGTATTTATGGATTATGCATTGTCTTCCCTCATAGATGTATTTGCAATTCAGCTTCAAGTTTCATTTTTTTGTGCTTCTAACTCCTCCTTTCATCATGTGGAGGCGATCCAGAGCCCCATGTTCCTGTCATTCCTGTGCTACTAAGGAGCTTTGAGACAAAATTCAGGATTTGAGAGTTGTAGTCAAAAACTCAGGGGAAAGAATGGATTCGCGACTCTGGGAACTCCAAACAAAAAACCAAGAACTCTGACATCACACTGTAAATATTTAGAACCAAATACAGTCACGGGAACACTGGCATAACCAAGAGCTCACGATGTTCTTTGTGGGGTCAATAGAAATGCCAGGCATATCATCCTACTTAGCCAACAATTGGGAAACCCTCTTGGTTGTCCTCAGCACCCTGCAAACTCAATTGAATCAATAGATTCAAAGCTTCCTTCAACCTTCCATTCAGAAAATGACAATGAAAAAAGCCATGCTCCTCTTGACCCAACGCTGGCTGCAGCAAGGCACAATCCAGAAGATGGAATTCCACTGCCAGTAGCAATTCAAGCAAATCTCCAGGAAGTTGCAGAAGCATCTCATAATTTCTAGTCAGGTTTATATACATGGTTTACAAATTTTTGTTTATGTTGTCTACATATTTTTCCATTTTTACATGGCAGCCCAGCAGTTCTTTTTGGAGCATTTTTAAGCTCTCCATTAGAATGCAACAGTATTCTCAGAGAACATTCTGGTCACAGTCCAAAGAATCAACTTTCTTTTGCCTCTATGTAATGTGCTTCGTCACAAACTCTTTTTTAATATAAATCCCTAACCATTCTTGTTAAAAATAAGAGAGACTCTTTGAGGTGTATTTATACTAATGCTAGGTAACCTCTTTCCTTATTTTAGGGGTTTCTTGTTACACCCACTTTACCCTTTTACCAAGACTTGTAACCAACTAGGGGCTTCTTGACCACTCTTTGGGGCTTCCAAATTTACAATGCCATATCTTCCTAACCGTGAGGAACCATGTGGCATTCCACATATCACCAGAAATGACACGATGAGTATTGTCCATCTATGAGTATCTTACCTACATTTTAATTTTTCTTCATGTCCATATTCCTCAACAAACTTCGGGTTCCATAACCACACTTCCAGGCCTTCATGTAGACTTCATCAAATGTATCCATCACATATGATGACATCAACTAACTCACAATCAAGCTCAATCATACATATTATAACCAATTGTCCAACGATATCATCCACATCTTTGGGGATTCCAAACTTCTCCAAGGGTTGACATCAATCTCGAAGATCACTCTCCAAGGGTTGAAATCAATCTTAAATATCACTCTCCAAGGGTTGACATTAATGACAACCAACTATCCAAACCAATTGTATAACACCAAAATTTTGGGGTCGTTTTGAGGCCCTAAACGATATTTTATTGGACTTTTGGGGGGTCAAGAGTTCAAAATGGCATGCCCTTACCCTTGGAGGAAGTTTTACTCCTCATCTATACCTTTCCAACGAGGTATCAAATGCCCCAAATAGAGATTGTATGCAAACGTTACTCCCTCAGAAGTTGAAGTATCAACTACCCCCATTAGGGCCCACAAACCTTTTGGTGATTCATCTCCCAGGGTTAGGATTTTGAATTTTTAGGGTTTTCTCATTTTTGCTTTATGTTAAAAAGGATTTTGGAACCTCATGGTATAAACACATCTTGCAAATGAGTGTAGCCATCACATATCTTCTCAGAGATAAGTTGCCACCATTCTAGTGAGTTTAATTCGCTTTGTATTTTACATTTATGTCCATTTATCTCATTAATAGAAATTGTGTATGGTTGTATCTATGTATTTCTTGCAATATCTCTCTGTATTTCATTGTTTTATCTTTTCCTTCATTTCGTTCTCAAAATAATCTAGATCACTGGTATCAAAGCAAGTTGCTCCTTGTCATTTATCAGTGCATTTCCCTGACAAGCCCAGGATATAGAGAGTTAGTTCTTGATCTAGTTTCTATGGAGGACAAGCGCTCTTGCCATCCCAAGAGGCCTCCCATGGAAGAAGAAACGAAAGACGAGGGAGCATGAGATTCTATTACTATGTTTCTTAAGGACTCCCTCACATGAAAGAGGGACAAAATGATGGATAATGTTTCCCAAATCCTTCGATGAATGTCGATAACAGCAAATGAATCTTCATCAAGAAACCACTTTGGAGGCGCCACCCCTTTCAAGGTACAAGTTAATTTTTATATTCATGTGTTTGAAGGTAGAATATATGCAGATGCATTGGAAAATTGGTTAAATATGCTAGAAGGTTATTTCTATGTCCACCATTTTTTCAACAGGGAAACGATCACCTTTGTGCTCCTTAAGGTTGTCCCCCATGTCAAAAATTGGTGGGAAACTTACTGTGAGAAAAATTCCTCAGGGTATGGAATGTTTGAGGCCGAACCCACTTGGGATTTTTTTATGGATGTCATCAAGGAATAGTATTACCCTATTGGAAACTATGACTATAAGTACATGAGATGGACCACACTGTGTCAAGAGAGGGACCAAACAGTGTCAAAGTTCAAAAATATCTACCATATCTTGCGTACCAAGTTGGGTATCAAATACTCAGAGTGGCATCTGGTTCAAAAAAATTGTGGGGCTCTACACAAGTACATATAAACCGAAATGGAGTTTTTGGACATCTCATAATTGGGAGTCTCTTATCGATATGTTGTCAAAATCGAGCATAAATTTAAGCAACAAAACAAGTGGGAGTTCAGGTCTGCAAATATGCAACAACCAAAGTATGGTAAAGGCAGCCCTATCTCAAAAAATAACCAACCTAAAACTGTCATTGGTAGTCGAGATCAAAGAAATAGACTTGAGCCATGACTTGGACTCTGATTCAGAAAATAATAAAAGGAGACAAATCATTAATTTAGAACCCACTTCTACCATCACAACCACAACAATCCAACCAAAAGAACCATAGGATCCTGAGGGGGAGGAGAGCCTCTTCCATTCATAGATGTGGGTGAAGGGGACCCCACTAAATTTCATTGTTGATGGAAGAATCCAAAATAACATCATTTCAAAAAAGGTCGTCAATCAGTTAGATTTTGCGACAACACCACACCCACATCCATACAACATCTGGTGGCTTCACCAAGGACGAGATCTTCACTTCAACCAATAGTGTCATTTGTCCTACAACACAAAGCCCTTCAAGGATCATGTATTGTGTGATGTTGTCCCACTAGAAGTCTGTGATGTTTTGTTAGGCCAACCATATATGTGGAAGCTTCATTTGACTTATGAGTCTCAACCTCATAGTGTCATTGTTACTCTGGTGGGTCATCTCTACGTGATACCAAAGGTAGTTCCAACTATTGTCCCGGAAAAACAATGCTACAAATTAATCTCTCATACCGCAAAGTTTAGCCTCTTCATTATCTAGTCAGAAGGTGAACAGAAGGACACTACAACCATTTTCACCTTGGACCAAGACCCTTCTATTCTCTAGAAGCAGATCAACAAGATTGTATAAGGGTACACATATATTCTTAATTCACCTACGGGGATGCATCACACTGCCCAATCAAGTAAAATTATAACAGAGCCCTTCATATTCTTCATGTTGCATCTTAACTGGCAGAGTCCTCCCACACTCAGACCGATTTAGATCATGCAGCTAGATTGGTTGAACGGATCCAACCTCTCCAACAACAGGTTCATGACAACATTAAACAAGCTAAGTAGGACAAATTCTTCAGCAAGGCAAGCAGCTCACAAAGGTTCAGATCCAGCAAATGCTTCCCTAGGAACTTGAAGAAATGGAGACCATTTCTTCCTAAGGGGGGAGGAATTATCCAAGAGTATTTCGATGGCCACCCATCTATTCCACTATGTCAAAGAACAATTTTCCATTTTGGTAGCTTTTTACAGTTTTCCAGATCCCAAAATTTCGAGGTCATTTTGAGGCCCTAAGCGATGTTTTATTGGACTTTTGGGGGGAAGGAGTTGAAAAATACATGCCCCTAACCCCGACGGAATTTTTACTCCTCGGATAGACCATTCCAACGAGGTATCGAATGCCCCAAATAGAGATCATATGCAAAAGTTACGCCCTCGAGAAGTTGATGTATCAACTACCCCCATCAGGTCCCACAAACCTTTTGGTGTTTCATATCCCGGGGTTAGGATTTTGAATGTTTAAGGTTTTCTCATTTCTTCTTTATGTTAAAAAGGAATTTGGAGCCTCATGGTAAACACATCTTCTTGTGAATGAGTGTATCCATCACATCTCTTCTCAGAGATAATTTTCCACCATTCTAGTGAGTTTAGTTCACTCTGTATTTTAAAGTTTATGTACATTTATCTCATTAATAGAAATTGTGTATTGTTGTGATCTGAAAATAGGGGGCTAACTTGTTTTTCTATGCAAGCACCCTCTACTCCATTAAAATAAAATTTTCAGGACCTTGCTCAATGTCTTAGTTATGCAAGAGGTTTTATGTGTCAAGTTCATTCTTCTTTTAAATGTTTATGTCTGAGGTCTTTAAAAAGTTAAATATGTGTTTTAAACAAATACACAATAAACATAACTTGCAGCAAATAAACCAACAAACTCACAACAATAACAAGATGATAAAGGAGTTCACCCCCAACTGGGCTACATCTCCTTGAGCCTCCATCAATGGACTAGGCTCTCTGGGATTAGTTTGTCAAAGATTCATTTACAAGTTGCTGCTTAACTCCAATGGATTTACTAATTGTACCATTGGGTTCAGAATACATAAAAACCCCAAAAATGACTAATAGAACTCTGAAAAATGGATCATGGCTCATCCGGGCATGACCTCTTCTACATGTGGCCTTAAGCTTCCCTGAGCTTCCTTGTGGAAAAAACACTTGTAAAAGTCCTCAAATCTCTTCAAAACCTATCCCAATGTGTTCAGAGCATAAACATTAGCCAAAAATGACTATTCAGTCACAGAAAACAGACTTGGGCTCATCTGAGCATGGCCTCCATCAATGGGGGCCCTAAGCTCCCTAGAGCTCCCTAAAACTTCAATGGTGTAAAACCTACAATAGAAATCTCCAAATTCCTTTGAAAATAGTGCCAATGGATTTAAAACATCCAAAAACCCCTAGCTGGGCTTTTTCAGCACCTCATTTGGCCAAAAAATGAAGAAGTTAGGCCTCCTGCCATTTTCCTCCTTCAAGCTTGTTGTCTCTGGTTCGCCAAAACGCACCTCCGTGTGTCCAACCTAGCCTCTGTGCATTTTTTTGTGCTTAAAACCAGCACCGTGCACATAACCGCAAAACACGTGCAACTATAGAATGGTTAGGGAACCTAGTCCCCTAACCACAGAGGCATTGGACGCATGGGCCATGTGACCACGTCCCGCGCATTTGTTGGCACTCGTTTGCATGTTTGTTGTGGTCGTGACATGTGGCGGGCGCAAATGGTAGAGAACCGTTTGAAATAGCCATGCACAAATCTGTGTAGTGGAGGTCACATGGGCACACATAAAAACCAGGGGCTGGGGCTAAGCCCCAGCCCGGACCCCACGCCCATTTAACCATAGACTAAATTTAAATACAATTCGCAATGTTTCATTATAAGAAACAATTGTGTGGTGTGTTGGTTGGTCAAACTTTGTAAAAGCTTTGAACCAAGTTTGGAGGTCCAGGGTTCAATCCCCATGGACTCCACAAAAATTTTTAAACAAACAACCAAATTACGGTGCCACGTGGCAGTCCATGCCTGGGCCACATGGCACCACCCCATTTTCCAATTAAATGCCACGTGTCGAAACATGATTCATCCACATCTGCCAATAAATGATTGCCACATCATCAACTGCCACCTCAGCATATGGTCATGCCACGTCAGTTGTACGGCCTCTGCCACGTCAGTTGTACGAACTGTGTTCGACAACACAGGTATTCCAACAGAGGACGGACACCTTCAGTAACCACTCACATAAATAGATCAAAGATCAACACACCGATGTTTTCACGTGGTAAAACCCCTACGGGGAAACATCCACGACCCTAGCCAACGCGGCCACTTGGAGTAGTTTATTAATGCAAAGAAAAAGATTACAGAGAGATTTTACAAGAGAGTTTCTCACAATCGATCATTGGCAAATGACCCTCCATGCTCTTTAAACCAGATCAAAGATCAACACACCGATTTTTTCACGTGGTAAAACCCCTACAGGGAAACATCCACAACCCCAGCCAACGCGACCACCTGGAGCAGTTTATTAATGCAAAGAAAAAGATTACAGAGAGATTTTACAAGAGAGTTTCTCACAATCAATCATCGGAAAATGACCCTCCATGCTCTTTAAATAGATATCATGGACCAATCGGGTGTTAAGCCACAGATCAATGGCCATTAATATCGAGGAGAGTATGAACCGTCGGATCACTCTATGTCGGGAACATATCGTGACCGTCGGATTTCCTAACTACAAATTCATACTAATGCATACTAAAGAAACACACTTTTACCTAACGACATATTAGACCAGGTAGATCTTAACTAACTCCTAAGTGTCTAAATATCCTAACAGACTGTCTAGTCAGCCCTTTTTTTTTCCTGTTTGGCAAATCGAACAGATCACGATATCTCACTCATTCGATGTCCGTTTGACCCCGTTCAAAGTGCATTGGGTTCGTAACAATGAGGGCTACGCACCTATTTATTTTGAGGCAATTTTGAACACTTTCATTTTTGGGCTAAATTTTGACCCTTGGTCCAGATTCTGATCACACCTTTCCACTGAAAGGCTTTTGGACCCAAAAAAGCTTATGATTATCTGCTTGAGATTCAATACTCTTCTGCTTCCAAGTTCTATCAATTGATTCTACTTGAAAAGTCTTTTTGGTAATCACCTAGGTACCTTGACATGCCTTGCACTGCAACTAGCTATGTCCCTCAACCATTGTTCTCTGGCTTCTGTTGACCCACTGTTCTCTTTGCACTTGGAAGACTGACATACTTCCCATTGAGAATCAAGTCCCTCTTGTGAACTCTTTGGCATCAACACAATCTGCTCTACAATGGCTGCAAAAACTTCCCTGCGACATCTTGTCACAAACCAAGAAAACCATCAATCTTGAAAACAAATTTATACAAGACTGAAAATGATGCCAACAAAGTCTTTTTGCTCTTCAATCAAACGGTCACATATTGTACTTCATCAAAGCACATGGAATTTTCCTGCATCTTGGTGTACTCAAAATCGACTTACAAGCCAACAAACACCATTGACTAAACATAAGTCGAAAAACATGATCGACACAACATAGTCGTCAAGACAACATCGACACAAGTCGAGACTCATTTGAAACATATCGACATTCCCAATGAAAATTAAACATTCATGATACACAACAATGTTACAATCATGAGTCACTCATAATGAACTGTCACCAAGTTCAATGTTTACACACACACAAAAACACATGCATGTGCATGACTCTTCAACTCTCCTTCAAGTACAAACATAAGTACATGAACCCGAAACATGTGGGTACATAAGAGATGAATATGAAAAAGATATATGGCTCTAACAAGTGAGCATCATACCCCTCTTTTACATCCTCCTGGCGAAGTTGTGCAACAACAAGAATGCCTTCAAATGAATTGCATTCACATGGAAACGTGCATCATACAAGTTGTGATAAGTCACTGCAACTTGTCATACTTTCAAGAGAAATGCATACATAAGGCTGAAATATGTATCTACAAACAAAGAAATGCAATCCTTACTTGCTCAAGAAATCTAACCACTTCTTACCAAGCCAATTCAATGGTGACCTTTTTGCTAAAAATCGTCTTCTTGTGAATCATCTTGACTCACATCGATGATGGAATATCCTCTTCCAATCTTGCTAGACTTTGTATCCATCTACCTCTTATGATGTGGATGAGTGGTTGGATGCAATGTCCAACATTGGTCAATGAGATGACCCTGCTTCTAGAAATGAGTGCAAATCTTTTGCATCCTCTTTTCAAGTTGTCTTTGCTTGGAAAGTTTCCTGAAAGTGATTAATCTTTTCCAACATTTTGAAACATGATGGTTATATAAACCACAATATGTGCATGGACTTTTTCTTCCATTTTTACATGCAAATTTACCATGTTTAACATAATCAAAAGCAACCAAATTATAGGCAGAAATATACCTTGAACATTCACCTTTATCGCCTCTTTGAGGAGGTGAATTTGAAGAGTTACAAGCTCTCCTTTGAATACCAACAACAATGTTCTTGTCTGCATGGTTATCATTAATCTCTTGTTTCACACATTTGCATTCATCTCGAACACACTCTTTGCATGTTTGAGGGATTGAACTTGCAACAAAAGTTCTTGAACATTCACCTTTATAGCCTTCTTAAGGAGGTGAATTTAAAGAGTTACTAGCTCTCTTTTGAATACCAACAATAGTATTCTTGTCCTCATGGCTGTCACAACTCTTTTGTTTCATACATTTTCATTCATATTGAACACAAGCTTTGCATGCTTGAGGGATTGAACTTGTAACAAAAGTTGTTCTTGGAACTGTTTCCCTTGTCTCCTCAACTTTGAAATTTGCTCCATCTTTTTGTTCATATCCAAGACCACAATACTTGGGTCTCTCCTCAACAACAATAGGCTCAACAATGCCTTGTGCATGCTTGCCTAACCCTCTACCTTCATAGCCCATTTTTAACAATAACTTGGACCCTATTCCTCTTGTGTGATTTTCAAAAACACCAAAGCATTCATCTTGAGAGGAATTTGAAGAAAAACTAGCATTACATACCTCATGTTCATGCATGTACTTGGTAAGGGTTTCATTTGCCTCATGGAGTTGAGTCTCCATCTCATGCAACTTTTCAAGAAGCTAGTGCTTCTCCTCCTTCATGGCCATCAACTGCTCTTGAAGGACAATGTTCTCTTTTCTTTCTTCCCACAACTCTTGTACCATATCTCTCATGGTTACAAACTCCCTCAACATCTCTTTGTCAAAGAACTTGGATAATGAAGATGTATGAAAACTATCAATGTTTGAAGCTTCCTCCATCCTTGCAAGATATCAAACTTCAACACAAAACTTGCACAAATACCAACAGCTAAAACTCTACCTATCAATGGCAATCACATGAGAAAAATTGTGCTCTGATACCACCTGATCTGAAAATAGGGGGCTAGCTTGTTTTTCTATGCAAGCACCCTCTAATCCATTAAAATAAACTTTTAAGGACCTTGCTCAATGTCTTAGTTATGCAAGAGGTTTTATGTGTCAAGTTCATGCTTCTTTTAAATGTTTATGTCTGAGGTCTTTAAAAAGTTAAATATGTGTTTTAAACAAATAAACAATAAACATAACTTGCAGCAAATAAACCAACAAACTCACAACAATAACAAGATAATAAAGGAGTTCACCCCCAACTGGACTACATCTCCTTGAGCCTCCATCAATGGACTAGGCTCTCTGGGATTAGTTTGTCAAATATTCTTTTACAAGATGTTTCTTAACTCCAATGGATTTACTGACTATACCATTGGGTTCAGAATACATAAAAACCCCAAAAATGACTAATAGAACTCTGAAAACGGATCATGGCTCATCCGGGCATGACCTCTTCTACATGTGGCCTTGAGCTTCCCTGAGATTCCTTGTGGAAAAAACACCTGTAAAATTCCTCGAATGCCTCTGAAACCTATCCTAATGTGTTCATAGAATAACAATTATCCAAAAATGACTATTCAGTCACAGAAAACAGACTTGGGCTCATCTGAGCATGGCCTCCATCAATGGGGGCCCTAAGCTCCCTAGAGCTCCCTGAAAATTCAATGGTGTAAACCCTATAATAAAAGTCTCCAAATGCCTTTGAAAACAATTCCAATGGATTCAGAACATCCAGAAACCCCTAGCTGGGCTTTTTTGGCACCTCATTTGGCCAAAAAATGAAGAAGTTAGGCCTCCTGCCATTTTCCTCCTTCAAGCTTGTTGTCTCTAGTTCGCCAAAACGCACATCTGTGTGTCCAAACTAGCCTTTGTACGTTTTTCTGTGCTTAAACCCAGCACCACGCACATAACCGCAAAACACGTGTAACTGTAGAATGGTTAGGGAACCTAGTCCCCTAACCGCAGAGGCGGTGGGCGCATGGGCCATGTGACCACGTCTCGCACATTTGTTGGCACTCGTTTGCATGCTTGTTGTGGTCATGACATGTGGTGGGTGAAAATGGTAGAGAACCATTTGAAATAGCCACGTGCAAATTTGTGTAGTGGAGGTCACATGAGCGCACATAAAAATCGGGGGTTGGGGCTAAGCCCCAGCCCGGACCCCACGCCCATTTAACCATAGACTAAATTTAAATACAATTCGCAATGTTTCATTATAAGAAAAAATTGTCTGGCACGTTGGTTGGTCAGACTTTGTCAAAGCTTTGAACCAAGCTTGGAGGTCCAGGGTTCAATCCCCGTGGACTCCACAAAAATTTTTAAACAAACAACCAAATTACGGTGCCATGTGGCAGCCCATTCCTGGGCCACGTGGCACCACCCCATTTGCCAATTAAATGCCACGTGTCGAAACATGATTCGTCCACATCTACCAATAAATGATTTCCATGTCATCAACTTCCACCTCAATGTATGGTCATGCCACGTAAGTTGTATAGCCTCTGCCACGTCAGTTGTACAGACTGTCCAGTCAGTGTTTTTTTTCTTGTTTGGCAAATCGAATAGATCGCGATATCTCACTCATTCAATGTCCATTTGACCCCATTCAAGTGTGTTGGATTCATAACAATGAGGGCTATGCACCTATTCATTTTTAGATGATTCCGAACACTTTCATTTTTGGGCTAAATTTTGACCCCTGGTCCAGATTCTGATCATGTTGTGTCTCTGTATTTCTTGCAATATCTCTATGCATTTCATTTTTATATATTTGTCTTCATTTTTTTCTTAAAATAATCTGGATTGGTGGTATCAGAGAAGGTTGATCCTTGTCATTTATTAGTGCATGTCCCCGACGACGTCAGGATATAGAAAGTTGGGTCTCGAGCTAGTTTCTCTTGAGGACAAGTGCTTTTTCCAGTCCAAGCGGACTCCCATGGAGGAAGAAAAGAGAGACAAGGGAGCAGGATATTCTATTAATATATTTCTTGGGGAACCCCTCACACGAAAGAGGGACAAAATGATGGATAATTTTTCCCAAATCCTTCGATGACTATCTATAATAGTAGACGCATCTTCATCAGGCAGCCACTTTGGAGGCACAGCCCCTTTCAAGGTACAAGTTAATTTTTATATTCATGTGTTTGATGGTAGGATATATTCATATGCTTTGGAAAATTGGTTAAATATGCTAGAAGGTTATTTCTATGTCCATCATTTTTCTGACAGGGAAAATATCACCTTTGCGCTCCTTAAGGTTGTTCCCCATGTCAAAAATTGGTGGGAAACTTGTTGTGAGAAAAATTCCACAGGATATGGAATGTTTGAGGTAGAACCCACTTAGGATTTTTTTATGGATTCCATCAAGGAATAATATTACCCTATTGGAAAGGCCTTTGGAGCCTCATGGTAAATAAATCTTCTTGCGAATGAGCATAGTCATCACATCTCTTCTCATATATAAGTTGCCACCATTCTAGTGATTCCATTTCGCTCTGTATTTTACAGTTTTTGTACATTTCTCTCATTAATAGAAATTGTGTATTGACGTATCTCTATATTTCTTGCAATATCTCTGTGTATTTCATTGTTATATCTCTACCTTCATTTTGTTCTCAAAATAATATGGATCAGTTGTATCATAGCAAACTACTTCTTGTTATTTCTTAGTGCATGTCCCTGACGAGGTTAGGATATAGAAAGTTGGGTTTCGATCTAGTTTCTCTTGAGGAAAACCACTCTCACCAGCCCAAGCGACCTCCCAAAGTGGAAGAAAAGAGAGATGAGGGAGCAAGAGAATCTATTAATCTGTTGCTCGAGGAAACCCTCATGCAATAGAGGGATGAAATGATGGACAATTTTTCTCAAATCATTCAATGATTGTCGATAATAGTAGACACATATTCATCAAGTGGCCACTTTGGAGGCGCTTCCCCTTTCAAGGTACAAGTTAATTTTTAAATTCCTATGTTTGAAGGTTGGATAGATGCGGATGCTTTGGGAAAGTGGTTAAATATGCTAGAAGGTTATTTCTTTTTCCATCCTTTTTTTGACAAGGAAAAGATCGCCTTTGCGCTCCTTAAGGTTGTCCCCCATGTCAAAAATTGGTGCAAAACTTACTGTGATCAAAATTCCATAGAGAATTCTGGAAGGTTTGAGGCCAAATCCACTTGGGAATTTTTTATGGATTCCATCAAGGAATAGTATTACCCTATTGGAAACTATGACAACCAGTACATGAGATGGACCACATTGTGTCAAGAGAGGGGCCAAACAGTGTCGAAGTTCACAAATATCTTACATACCTTGCACATCAAGTTGGGTATAAAATACTTCGAGGACATTTGGTTCTAAAATACCACGAGGCTCTACATAGGTACATCCAAACCGAAATGGATTTTTTGGACATCTCATCACATGGAGTTGTTGATAGATATGTTTTCAAAATTGAATATAAATTTAAGCAACAGAAAAAGTGGGAGTTCGGGTATGCAAATCCGCAACAACCAAAGTATGGTAAAGGTGGCCCTAACTCACAAAAAAACCAACCTCAAGACAACCATTCCAAGTCGTAGAAAAAGAAGGGTAACAGGAAGATGAAGAAGGACATTGGAAAGTGGTGTGACTTCCACAAAATCCCTTGGCACAACACTGATGAATGTCGCTCAAAAAATTCATTGGTAGTCGAGCTCAAAGAAACAAATTTGAGCCCCAACTCATACTCTGATTCAGAAAATAATAAAAGGAGACAGTTCATTGTTGAAAAACCCATTGCTACCATTACGACCACAACAATCCAACCAGAAGAACTAGAGGATCCTGAGGAGGGGGAGAGCCTCTTCAATTCATAGATGTAGGTGAAGGGGACTCCATTACATTTCATTGTTGATAGAAGAAACAAAAATAACCCCATCTCAACAAAGGTCATCAAGCATTTGTATTTGTCGACACCACCACACCCGCAACCATTCAACATCGGGTGGCTTTGTCGAGGATGAGATCTTCGTGTCAACAAGTAGTGTCATTTGTCCTACGACATCAGGCCCGTCAAGGATGAGGTATTGTATGATGTTTCCCCACTGGAAATCTATGATGTTATGTTAGGCCATCTATATATGTGGAATAAGCATGCTATTTATGAGTCTCGACCCAGTAGTCTCATTGTTACTCTAGGGGATCAGCTCTAGCGGATACCATAGGTAGTTTTGAATATTGTCTAAAAAAAACAATGCGACAAAGTAATCTCTCATACCTCAAAGTTTATCCTCTTCATGATTCAGTCAGAAGGTGAACAAAAGGATACTACAACAATTGTCACCTCAGCCCAAGACCCTTCTATTCGCTAGAAGCAAATCAATAAGATTGTAGAAGAGCACATATATATTCTTACCTCACCTACAAGGTTGCCTCCACACTGCCCAGTCAAGAAAATTTATAACAAATCCCTTCATATTATTCATGTTGCATATTCACCGATAGAGTCCTCCCACACTCAGACCGAGGTAGATCATGCATCTC
>ML831855.1:0-24175 GCA_009831015.1 Picea engelmannii | reverse complement strand
GAATATTTTTCCATTTTGGCGGTTTTTAAAAAAAAAATAGGTCCTAAATTTCTGGGACCATTTCGAGGCCCTAAACGACATTTTTTGGACTTATGGGGGGGCAGGGGTTGCCAACGACATAATTTTCCTCTACTAGAAGTTTTACTCCTTAGCTATACATTTTCGACGAGGTATCGAATGTCCCAAACGAATATAGTATGAAAAATTTACACCCTCACGAAGTTGACGTATCAATTACCCCCATCAGGGCCCACGAACCTTTTGGTGTTTCATCTCTTAGGGTTAGGTTTTTAGATGTTTAGGGTTTTCTCATTTCTACTTTATGTTAAAACAACCTTTGATTCCTCATGGTAAACACATCTTCTTTTGAATGAGTGTAGTTGTCACATCTCTTCTCAAAGATAAGTTGTTGTCATTCTAACGAGTTCAGTTCGCTCTGTATTTTACAGTTTCTGTACATTATTCTCATTAATAGAAATTGTGTATTTTTGTAACTTTGTATTTCTTGCAATATCTCTATGTATTTCATTGTTATATCTCTGCCTTCATTTCATCCTCAAAATAATATGGATCAGGAGGGGATTGAGAGTTTGAATCCATTTAACCAAATTGAATTTGGATTTCTCATTCAACTTACCCCCTTTCTACAATAACGTCCTTATGATTTTTTTGACTTCATTCAAAAAAGATGTGATGGACACGATCATTGAGTGGAGGAAGATTAGGTACATTGATAAAATAGATTTAATAAGGACTAAATGGAAGTTGGTATTTACCCACATGAATGCCCATGATGAGATTTTCTTTTAATTTCACATTATAGGGATATCCTCTTGTTTCTAAAAGGAGAGTACAATTTGTGTTCTTGGATATTTCATTACTATAATACAAGGTTGTAAGATTGCAGCTTTACATCACAGAGCCTTGTCAAGGTTGTCTGATAAATATTTTCTCCATCACGCATCATGTTTGTGTCACTTTTTTTTTGTCATCGTATGATGAAAATGTGCAAGAAACAAAATGATGCAAGATTGAGTTTTGCATTATTTTATCCCAACATTTTGGTTTTAAGTGACTTTCAGGTCACTTTTTAAATTTCATTTCAGATTTTCCTTGTCTGAAGCTTGCGAAGAATTGTTGTGAAGATTGTGGAGATCATTTGGGTCTAGTAGAGATTTCTTGGGTCCCCCATTGGATGAAAGGCAACAATATCCCATTATTTTTGTTTTTTCCAAGTCTTTTCTTCTAGTTTGTATAGTTTACTATGTTTGATATTATTTTTTTGTTTTGTTTAAGGGGTTTAGAACTTATTGAAGGAATGTTATTTTAGTGTAGGGTTTGATAGTTTACAAAAATAGAAAATGAAAAAAAAAGGATTTTGGAGGATCGAGTTAATCTCTTCCTCCTCCTCCTTTCTTCTCTTTATTTCTCTTCCTGGTTTTCCACAAATCCTCCTTACTCTTCCTCTTTTTCCCAATCATTTTTTCTCTTCCACTTTATCTCATCGTCCTCCCTTATACTTTTTCTTCTTCTCCTCTTCATCATATTTTTCAACTCCTCCTTCCTTTATTTCTTCTTATTATTCTCCCCATCTTCCTCTTTTTTTTATTTTCCCATCTTCCTCTTATTCTTACCCTC
This sequence comes from Picea engelmannii, assembly GCA_009831015.1. Taxonomy (NCBI): domain Eukaryota; kingdom Viridiplantae; phylum Streptophyta; class Pinopsida; order Pinales; family Pinaceae; genus Picea; species Picea engelmannii. The sequence continues at coordinate 22,537 of ML831855.1, read as the reverse complement.
CTTCCTCTTCCTATTTTTCCCCAAACACTCCTTCCTTCTTTCCTAAAATCCTACTTCCTCTTCCTCTTTTTCCTTAAATAATCCTCCTTCCTCTTACACTTTGTCTCCTTCCTCTCCTTATTTTTTTCTTTATCTTCCTCTTCTTATCCTCCTCTTTCTTTTCAACTCTTCCTTCCTCTCTTCTTCTTCGATCTCCCTTCTTCATCTAGTTCTTCTTCCCCTCCTTATTCCTCCTCACACCATCTTCCTCTTATTCTTACCCTTTTCCCCTCCTTCCTTCTTCATTTTCTCCTTCCTCTTCCACGTTCTTTCCTTCCATCTTATCTTCCCTCCTTTCCCTCCTCTTCTCTTCTCTCCCCATTTTTCCCTCTCCCCTTCTCTCTCGTTTCTTCCTTGAGGCTTGTACAATACCCAAGGTTATGTTTTTTCATATGAAAGAGTTGGTTTTTGAATAAAATAACAATGGAAAAAATTACATCCTAAATATATCTCTATGTATTAGGGATTATGTTATTTCTCTACACTCTATTTTGGTTATTGCATTTATATCTTAACTATTTTTCACCGAGTCTTGAATTATGTTCTAATTATGTACTTACCTTGTTATGGATATTGTTGGCACATGGGCAGACCCAGGGTTCAGCTCCAAGAGTGCACCAACAAGCCCTAGCTACTGGCCCTTTTGACAACAGCTCCGAAGTAGATGCAGTCTCACCCGAAGCAGCTATGAAGGGGTTGTAGGACAAATATGTCTACAACCAGGGGAGTATCAAGTGGTTCTTATTACAATAGCAACATAACATGCATCTATCATTCAACTAGCTAGATCTATCCTTCACGGCTATAGATTTGATCTAATACAATAATGCAGATAACAATATAACAACATCAGAGCTCAAAGCATCAATATCACACACACAACAACAGATGTGCATGGTTCACCCTCTATCTAGGGCTACATCCACAGAATTGTGCTTATGATATATTAAGATAAAGCTTACAGTTTTGATCTACGCTCTTGGCCAGCAGATCCTCTCTTCTCCATCTCTCTTCCTCTCTCCCTTTCTGCGCACCCAGCTGCAGGACTTGATCTTTGCACCCAGCTGAAGATATTACAATACCAGAAGGCTCTCTCTCTCAGCACTTCCCTCACCCTTAATGCAATATTCTCCCAATGAACAATAATCAACAACAAGGCTCAACCATAGTACCGACCTAACCTAGGTCCTCTCGACCTCTATTTATACATTACAATCCCTCATCAACAGCCTTAGGTCGAAACCTAGGTGTCAAAACCCTAGGTGTCTACAACCCTAGGTCAACTTGACCCATTCTTTCCAGGCTTCGCCAGCCTGTCTTTCCTTCTCCGTCTCGTGGTGCTCCAAGGCATCTAATGTTGGAATTTTCAACTTCCTGAGTCATCCTCGATTCATCTTCCTTGTTGATCTTCCATCCTCGATCTCCTCATCCAATGGCTTGATTTTTCGCACTTTGCTCCATCTTCTCTATTCTTTTTCTCACTTCGACCCAATGACATCCACTGTGTCTCCCGCGAAGCTTGATTTTTACCTTTTCTTCCTCGTTCTTCACTTCCTTCCATAACCAAGGGCCAACAAGCCCCCAACACTCACTTGTGACTCATCCTAAGGCACTTGAGATCTGATCCTCTATTTTTACTTCGACTTTTGACTGCACAGTGCAGCCCTTGCTTTCTTCTTTAGGCATCCTTTCCATCCTTGTGCAGACTGTCTTTTCTGTGTCTGGTACCCAGTTTCAACTGCACCTAGTACATGGAACCTTGTCTTCTTGATTCTACTGAGAGCTGTGAGGCAGCTATTTGTCATAGTACAACTTCATTCGACTCCCATTCACCAAGCCTTCCTTCCAATCTACTTTCAATGTCTTCAGCTATGCATCTCCTCCTTTTGTAACATAGACAATCTCATATGGTCTGATCCAATGCGTTCTGAACATCCCAAGGTGTTTTATGAACTTACTGTCATATAGAAAGCCTAAATCACCTTGCCTGAATATCTTCTTCTTGATGTGTCTGTCATGATAGGCCTTTTCTCGTTCCTTCTAAATTTGTTGATGGAAGCCTTCAATGAATCTGCCTTCTTCTAGTTCGACCAACTGTGATAGCCTCTCATTAATAGCGCCAGTATCATCCATGTTTATAAATGCAACAATTCTTAAGCTTGGTACCAAGTACCCCATTGGGACAACAGCTTCAATACCACAAACCAACTTGAAAGGGGTCTGCATTGTTAATTTCTTGCAAGTGGTTCTATAAGCCCATAGTACTGTTGGTACTCTTAAATCCCAGTCATCCCTGTTCACACTGCAAATCTTTGTCAATGTTGTCTCCAAGATCTTGTTGAATGCTTCAACTATTTTGTTTGCTTGTGGATGATAAGGTGTGCTCTTCTGATTGTGGACTGCAAATTCTTCAGTCAGGGCTTCAACTATCTTATTGATGAAGTGTCTTCCTTGATCACTCATAAGGACCTTAGGGCATCCAACCCTGGTTATTATGTCATCGAATATAAAATGTGTAGTTGTAGTTGCACTACAGTCCTTGAATACTCTTGCTTCAGCCCATCTAGTCAGGTATTATGTCGCAGTGATAATATACCTTGCTCCTGTGCGCTTTCCTAGTGGGTTTATGGGTCCCATGAAGTCAATGGCCCATTTTTCAAATGCTTGTAAGGTCATATGTGGTGCTAATGGCATCTCATCTCTTCGAGATGGTTTTCCAACTCGCTGGCATACATCGCATGCTCTAGCATATTATTTAGCATCTCTGTGTAACGAAGGCCACCAAAGGCCAGCTCGCAGAACCTTATGCGCAGTTGATTTTCCTACATAATGTCCTCCTACAATGCCTTAATGAGATTCTTCTAGGATCATAGTGCTCTCTGCCTCCATCACACATCTTCTTAGGATCTCATCAGGTCCCATTTTATATAGTTGACTAGCTATCAGTGAAAAATCTACAGCGCGCACCGCTAATTGTTTCTTCTGTGGAATTGTGTATTCGACTGGAGCTATTCTTGTTGATGGGAACTGGACTATGTCTGTGAAGTGGTCATCAATATTTCTAATGGCGAGCATTTGTGCATCCGGTAGTGTGTCCTATAGACTGGTAGGTTCTTCACCATGCTCCAACCTCAACAGGTGGTCTGGGCCCTTATTCATTCTTCCTGGCTTAACTATGATTTCAAAATCATATTCTTGAAAGAGGAGAAGACATATGCATATTATCCCCCCCAACACTGGCTTGTTGACTACGTATTTTAGCGTGAAGTGATCGGTAAACATTTTAAAGTGTCCTCCCAACAAGTAGTGGCGTAATTTCTGCAATGCATACACCATGGCTAATCCCTCTCTCTCTGAAGTAGTGTAATTGATTTCAGCTGTAGATAGATTTCTACTGGCAAATGCTAATGGATGGTCAATGTCCCCTTCTCCAGGTTGTGCCAGTACTGTTCCTAATGCAATAGAAGATGCATCAACATGCACATGAAATTCCTTGCTCCAGTTGGGAAAGACTAGAATAGGCGCAGTGACCATCTTTTGTTTCAGTGTGTCGAAGCTCTATTGGCATTCGTCTATCCAACCAAACTGACAGTATTTCTTTAATAACCTCTCCATTGGCGCAGTAATCTGAGCATATCCTTTGATAAATTTCCTGTAATAGCCAGTATGTCCTAGCACAGTGCGCAGTTGTTTGACTGATGTAGGTGGTGGTAAATCAACTATAATTGCAATTTTGGATGGATCCACCAACAATCCTTGCTTGCATACAATATGACCTAATAATACTCCAAATGGTGAGAAGAAAATGAACTTCTTCAAATTCAAATCAATTTGACATTGTCTGCATTTATCCAGCATTAGCCTTAGACATTGAGTATGATTTTCCAACAAACTAAAAACAGTCCAGTCATCAAAGTATGCTTCTAAAAACTAATGCAAAAATTCTTTGAATGCTTCAACCACCACCCTGGAAAAGATGGTTGGGGCATTCTTCAGTCCAAATGGCATTATTGTATATTGGTAGGATCCCCACTCTGTGCTAAACGTAGTCTTATGACGGTCCTCCTTGGTGATGTGGATCTGATGCTATCCTGAAAACCCATCTGTAAAAGAATATACTTCTTGGCCTCCCACGTTATCCAGCACTTCGTCTATGAAAGGTGTAGGGAAAGGATCATGTAGATAAGCATCATTCAGCTTCCTGAGATCTAGGAAAATCTTGATCTCATTTGTCTTCTTATCTTGCACTACCATGGGGCTAATCCACTCCGACTCTTTGACAGGTTCAATAATCTCTGCTTCCAGCATTCTGTCAAGCTCAATCTTCACTTTTTCCTTATATTTCGGGTTCAATTTGTAGGGTCTTTGCTTGACTGGATTCATGTCTGGTTTCAAAGGTATTCTCATTTCTCCCATAGGTCCTTTGATTCCCTTCATCTCATTGAACTTGGTCGGGAACAAGTCCTAATACTCATGCAATAATTCTGTGATTTTTTCAATGGTAGCAGCATCCCAGTAATCTTCGACATTGTCAAGATTTGGTGTTTCCTCTGTCCCGATATTGAATTTATTTATCTTTATCGGTTGTCCAATGAATGGCAGTTCAACTCCTAGTCCTTCCACATCTCTCTAAACTTATGTTTCCGTGATATTCACCTTCCTTGGGTCATCGTCTTCATTGGCATTAATGTTGTAGCAGGGATGCAGTTTCTGGAGGGGCACAGTCCATTCATCCTCTTCTTGATCCAAAGGGAGGCTAGATGCCTCCTCAAATACTTTATTTCTCACCATCTGTAGTGCTTGATATACAGAAGGAAATTCACTGTCAAACAAAAAGGTGGTTATAAAATTCTGGATCATACCTTCCCATTCTAAAGTGACAAGGCGTAGCTCTGCTTGAAGGTACAAGTTAATCGGGGTGGTATCCAGCGTATTGACGAATCTGTGTAACCATTGTTCTCTAGGAATGTCACTCCAGACCTCTTCGCAGCTTCGTACATGGTCCTTTGGCCAGCTTTGACTTGTGTATCGTGCTTCGCAACTTCCTACTTGTGTTGAAAACTGCATTGTCATCAAAGTTCGATATTGTGTCCAATCTGTAATATTGCTTTTATGTGTCCCCCACCATCTCGCTGGTGTGGCTTTCATGGCCTCATCCATTGCCAACAGCCTTTGTTGTGTTGTTACACTTGTCTCAAATTCTAATAAGAAGTTTTCTAAGGGGTTTATCCCATCAAATGTGGGTAGATTACTCACTATTGTGCCAATCCAACGAACTTCTCTGGTTAGCCTAGCACATCTTCTTGTAGATACTTCGTACATTTGGTTCTGCCAGTTCTCCAACACTTCTTCTGAGTCGGATGAACATGTGTTGTCACTTCGCCAGCTCAGATTTTCATCAGTTGTAGGGTTGATATAATCTTGATGTTTGGCTGTTAATTTGTAGATGTTTTCCAGTTCAAATGTGTGGTCCTCTTCTCTGATAGGTTATGTGTATCGTGGACCTTCATCTGGATCTAAAGGCGCAACGACCCTAAGGCCATCTTTCTCAAATGTCATGCGTCATTTCTTTAAATCAACAATAATGGAATTGTTGAAGGCCCAATCGATTCCTAACAATGCAGGGTAAGGGCAGTTATCATCAACAATTTCAATTACCTCAAAATCTACAAAGGTTCTTACTCCATCGATGTCCACTGGGACATGCTCTAATCGTCCAAATGGGCTGACATCTTGTTGATTAGCCATGTGAAGCCTGATAGGGGAATATATCAGCTTAGGTTTTCCCATCATTGCCCAAGTTTGCTTCGTCATGACATTGAATTCTGACCCTAAGTCGAGGACCACATAGTCTATCTCATATTCTCCTATCTGAGCATTCAAGTGTAATTCTTTATTTGTCCTTCTCCTTTTTCCAATTTGGTGCACTACTCTATCCAGTAAGGGGTCTATTTTTCCTAGTTCATACTACTTGATTAAATCTTGTAATTCTTGTACAGCGCCTTTATCTTGAATCAAATTAACACAAGTGTGCAAGAATTCCATGAGTTTTCTTACCTCTTTCCCTTCTGTTAGTGATGCATACGGATCAAACACTTGAGGCATGATGTATTCTTTGATTTCCGGTTGTCTCTCTAATGAAGATCCTTGATTTCCTTCAAACTCTTTCCTTGCCTCCTCAAATATCTGTCTTTCTTTCCTAGCATCAAACATTGGGGTCTTTTCTATAGCTTTCCTAACTTCATGGTCGTTTTCAGTCTTTCCTTGGGCTGCTCTGTCTTCGCCTGTAGCAGCGCCTCCTCGAGTAATAACAACAACTCTAGGGTCTGCTCCACGAGGTTCAACATATATCAGTTGTACTTGTGGGTTATTCTAGGGTCCTCGTCTTTCCTGAATTTTAGCCAGCAGCACAGGGCATTCTTCTATGACATGCTCGAACGAGTTACAATAACTACAAGTTGCGCAGGGATTCTGACAATCCCTTGCTAAATGTCCTAGTTGCACGTAGTTGTAACAGATTATTTTTCCTCGGCCTCAGACCATACCCCCTCCTCCTCCTCGTCCTTTGTAGCCACCACGAGGAGTGAAATTTCCTCTCCCTAGAGAGTTGTACTGCGGAGTGTTTCCCTCTTGTTTTACTTCGCCTTGAAGCTTGTATATGTCTCTCGACCTTTCATGCATGAGATCATAAGCTATACAATCCTGATCATCATGCCCCATTGATTTATAGAATGTAAAATTCAAGTTTGTGGGTGTCTGGACATACTTCTGCATGTAGTAGCACTCACCTGGTGATGCCTATTTCTGCATACATCGTACCAGAGTAGGTTAACTTGCTTTAAGGGGCTCGGTGCCCCTGATGCCAAGTACTCATGAAATAAGGGAAAGTGTTCCCTATCATGGCCTTCATATCTGCATCTTACACACCAGATATCTTCTATTTTGTCTTTTCCCTTATCTTTCTTCACATCCTCGACCTATAAAGACAAACTAGTTAGCTGGCTCATGATCTGGCTAATGCCTGAGCTAGATTCTCCCATCGGTGTTGATTCAAGATTCATGGTGATCTCCAAAGCTTCTGCCTAAGATGCAATCTTCTATTGCATCAAAGGGATTCTTATGTGTGGTAACAGCGCAGCAATGAACCACTCTCTGTTCTGTTCGTTGGGGATCCGGAAAGTTAATTGGCCTATCAGGGTCTTGAATCTCTGGTTGAACTCCCAAACAAGTTCTACTACCTTTTGTTTAATATATTTTAGTTCTGTAATACATTGTGACTCCGACTTAGGTTTCTTAAACTCTACAATCAGTACATTCTTGATCTCATTCAGGGGCTTATGTTGTGCCAATCCTTGGACAAGTTTCATGTACCAGCTCAGTGCGCAGTCCCTAAGCATAGTGTTGAACTGGGTTCTCTTGATGGCTTCATCGGTGGTACTTTTAATATTCCATACAGCCTCACACAGAAACCAATGTTGATCTGGATCTTCAGATCCATATCCTCTAAAGATAGGGAGTCTCATTTCATCTGCCATAAACCTGACTAGGGTTCTTGTCTGAGTAGATACTAGGCTACTGGTAACAGTACTCTGAAGACTCTGGTGGTTCTGACTATTCTGACTGCTAAGTATTGTTGGGAAAACAGGAGGATTAACGTTACTTACTTCGGGAGTTCGCGCAGTTCCTGAGGTTTTTGGCTCGCTTTGGCGCAGTTCTTCGGCTTCCCCTTCTTCTGTTCTGGTGGGCTCTAGATGCTCTTCATCAGTTAGATCTACCTCTTCTCCACTATAGAAACCTTCTTCTCCATAGTTTTGCTTAAACAAAGTCTCAAGGTGAACTCCTCGGAATACTTTCCCACTACGTGTATGTCCTGCTTCTATGTCGTTGTCACTATCTGAGATCTTTAACATTAGCCTTTTTAGGTCCGATCAATCTACTGTATCTTCAAGATGTGGTTTTTATGCAAGAGCATCTTGATTCTTAGCTTCAGGAAGTGAAAAACTTTTCCTCTGGGTCCCTTGAAAAAGTATCTCTCAACTTGACTATACGATTATGTTCTATCAATAGCAAACTCAATGATATATCCTCCGATGGTACTATCAAACTAGTGATCTACTGCTCTAGATACAGCATTGTTGACTCTCTTGACCTTCTAGATCAATGCTGGTGTCCAAACTACAGGAGGTCTAGATCTGATTTCAAACTGTGTGTCAGCTACCCTAGCCAACCACTCATGTAGCTCCTGATGGATTCCTCCAAAGAAGATTTCGTGAATGTCGGTGAAGATGTATCTTTGTAGCCAATCTTCAGTGCTTATTTTAGGGTTCTTGTTCTGGGCTTCAGCGAAGTCCTTCTCTTGATCCTCTACCCACTTCTGAATCTATGTCTTTGAAGGGAACCACCTTGACATTCCCTTAAAAAGATTCAAGTTCCGACAACGGAACCATTTGTTGGAACATGCGCAGACCCAGGGTTCAACTCCAAGAGCACACCAACAAGCCCTAGCTACTGGCCCTTTCGACAACACCTGCGAAGCAGATGCAGTCTCACCTGAAGCAGCTATGAGCGGGTTGCAAGACAGAGATGTCTACAACCAGTGGAATATCAAGTGGTTCTTATTACAACAACAACATAACATGTATCTATCATTCAACTAGCTAGATCTATCATTCACAGCTATAGATCTGATCTAATACAATAATGTAGATAACAATATAACAACATCAGAGCTCAAAGCATCAATCACACACACAACAATAGATGTACATGGTTCACCCTCTCTCTAGGGCTACGTACATAGAACTATGCTTATGATATATTAAGATAAAGCTTACAGTTCTGATCTACACTCTTGACAGCAAATCCTCTCTTCTCTATCTCTCTTCCTCTCTCCCTTCTTGCACACCCAACTATAGGACTTGATCTTTGCACCCAACTAAAGATCTTACAATACCAGAAGGCTCTCTCTCTCAGCACTTTTCTCACCCTTAATACAATATTCTCCTAATGAATAATAATCGACAACAAGGCTCAACCATAGTACCGACATGACCTAGGTCCTCTCGACCTCTATTTATACATTACAATCCCTCACCGACAGCCTTAGGTCGAAACCTAGGTATCAAAACCCTAGGTGTCTACAACCCTAGGTCAACTTGACCCATTCTTTTTGGGCTTCGCCAACCTGTCTTTCCTTCTCCATCTCGCAGTGCTCCAAGGCATCTAATGCTGGATTTTTCCACTTCCTGAGTCATCCTCGGTCCATCTTCCTTGTTGATCTATCATCATCGATCTTCTCATCCAACGGCTTGCTTTTCAGCACTTCGCTCCATCTTCTCTATTCTTTTGCTCACTTCGACCCAATGACAGCCACTGTGTCTCCCGCGAAGCTCGCTTTTTACCTTTTCTTCCTCGTAGTTCGCTTCCTTCCGTAACCAAGGGCCAACAAATATGAACTAAGGTGGATCTAGATCTAGATATCATGGTGATCACTACGAGAGAAAGGATAGGGAAAAGTAAAAGGGGAAAAGACAAGTAGTCGAAGAAACAAGTGACAAAAAAGAAAGGTGAACAGTAACAACCTATCACATATTTTATGTTATTCACGATAATTTAATCATTATGGATGGAGAGTTATCCAATCTCGAATGGATTCGGTTATTTGCTACAACTAGAGGTAATTTTATCTTTTTAAATGGAGTTCTCAAATTATTATGTTTCTCCCAATTAAGCGAAATTTTGAATTTATACGTTATGGAAATATTAGTTATGGTTATCTATGATAAATATAAAGTGGGGGAGTATGGACATGATCCAACGAATAAAGAACAAAAATATGCCCTAAGAAAAACCTATGCAAATATGGTAAAAGACATGTAGAATATGGTAATTGAGATAAATTATAATTAATTTTATCTTTAAATATGATAATTTCAATTTCATCATTATTGTTAATTGAAAATGTGTTAATGAAAACCTATGCAAATATGGTGAAAGGCATGTAGAATATGGTAATTGAGATAAATTATAATTAATTTTATCTTTAAATATGATAATTTCAATTTCATCATTATTGTTAATTGAAAATGTTGTTAATTACCTTATATTTGTATTCTTATAGACGCCTTCTATAATCACGGAAACATTGGTTTGGACCTTATATTTGTATTCTTATAGACACCTTCTATTAATCATGGAAACATTGGTTTGGACTAAAGATGTCACACACCACATGAATAAATATGTAAAATCACTTTGTATTTGTATGTTTGTTCACAAACATGAATCCGTCCTTTTTCCATCACCATATAAATATTTTTGAATTTTGGTTCAATTGTCAACTTCCTCTTTTTTCTTTTTTTTAATGTCCTTTATGAAATTTTCTTATTGTGGATGAAGGAAAATATCATAGTAATGGTATCGTTGAAATCAATTTGTTGCGTTGAATTTTTCTTTTTAATGTTAAAGAGTGTATTTGTTGAGGGAGCAGCCACATGTCCAACTTTACCACTTGGCATAGTTTTGTTGTAAATCAAGTTTCATGAAGTATTTGCATTCCATAAATTTGAGACAAATGAAAGGCTTGGGTTTAATAAATGTGATTGTCAATTTCTTTGACACTAAAGTACGCTTAACAAAATAGAAATATATTACTTATTCACATCAATAATTATACAATTATACACGTAATATTTCAAATTTTAGACTAAGTTAAAGTTATTGCAGTGAAGGGAGAGAGAATAATTACATAGAAAATAAGAAGCAAAGTCGATGTTGTAGTTAAATTTACCTAAACCATGTTATAAAACAATGCATTTTGATCCCCGGATGGGGTGACACGTGGCGACGCCTTGCCACATGGATCAACATCAAGCCACAACTTAAATGTTGTAGGTCGCTCCCCATCCCTTCCGCATTTACGATGGTAGTCGGCCATTACAACCGCTATACGGAGGAGGGTCTTCTCCCTCGCGTGAATGCACTCACTCAGCCAGCCTTCAATATGACAGGGTTAATGGGAATCCATGCAAAGCCAGCATTTGATAATTCGGAAGTTGGAGAGCCTAGACAGACCTGGTTCACTCTCGTTTTGGACCTCCCTGCTGGTTGCGAGCTCTGGTGCAGTTTTGGTTCACTCTCGCTTTGGTGCATTCTCGTTTTGGCTCATTCTTTCTGCATCTTTATCCACCCCTCATCAACAATGACAAGGAAGTGAGGCAGGCCTTGCCGAGGCTTGGCCTAGTACACCCACAAAAAGCAGAGGCAAGGGAGGAAGAACCTGGAGCGCGCTCTGTCAATGGCGACTTCCATTCTCCGGTAGAGAGCTCGAGCCGAACAATTGGCACTCCATGCCATTATCGCTAAGCCTGGGATAGAGCATAGCACGCCCACCATGGCAATTGAGCCCGGAAGCTATCTAAAGGAAGGCATTGCAGACGAGTTTCCAACCTGTTACGTTGAGGAGACGCCATACCTGGAGGATTTAGCGAACACCCTGGAACCCCAAGCCACGGTGCATGAATCACAGGCTGGGAGCGGTCCGAAGGGAGAGTCGGCAAACGATTTCCCAATTTTCATTGTGGAAGAGATACCATGGACGGATGAATAAGGCCCCACCATCCATGCTGTGAAGGCAACGAACGAGGACGAGGCTCGGGACAATGCATGCGCAGAAAGGAATGTGGGCGAGACTAGAGCAGGGATGAATGTGTATGTGGCCAACGCAGGACTAAACGTGATCGAGGCTAGAGCAGAGATGAATGTGGAAGTGGGGAACGAAACCTTCGACGAGGCAGGAAATAATGACTTCATGGTCCTCTCCTCCGTGTAGAGCATCTGGCTATGGTGTTCGAACTCCGAGGCCACATGGAGGACCAGGAGCACAAAGCCCTCCTCATGGGACAGTGTTTGGACTTTCTCCTTGACGCGTACTCCAATGCTCCAACAAAGAGGAAATGTCCAATGTGCGCGCAGCCGTTCGCAATCCCAACTAGATCCACGTGGCAGAAAGGCAATGGCGACAGGTCACTGGGTATCTGAGTTCTCTTGTGCTAGTTTGTTTTCTGTTTAATCATGTTGTTGTTAAATGTAGACTCGAACTATGGTCATCTGTCCTGGTTTCCTTCAGGCAGGATAGAGGGCAAAACAGTTTTAGCTTACCCTCCTAGACTCATTTCACTCCAAACTATGCTAGTTTTTGGTAAAATGACAGCATTTTTGGTGGCTCAGGATGACCATATCTCTGTGTATTTTGTCAATGTTTCTCTGTTAACTTAATATAGCAGGTATTGTCTTTTTTACTTAAAAAAAAAAAACAATGCATTTTGATAAATAATCAATGAACATAATGAAAAGTTTCCTATATTCAAAAAAATATCTCAATTTGTCCAATGAGTTTACTATTAATTGATTTTTCTATGGCATTATTTGTATTCTCTTTTTTTGTTTGTTAGAAATGTGTTCGTAATCTATTGAACCAACATTTTTAATCATTGGCTAAGAACCATAACCCAGGGGCATTTAAGCCGTCAAAATCACTTGGGGATTGCACCTAGCCTACGTCGCACCAACCCTTAACATGGTTGGATTTTTTGGTGTCTCCTCCCAACTAAACTCATTGTAAGAGTATTGAACTCGGGTCGCCTAGCAAATGAAACCCACACCTTAAACGATTGAGCTAACAGGAATTGACATTATTTGTACCCACTTGAAATGAAATGTGCAAGGATAATTCAAAGGTAAATTGTATATAATTACAAAGTTTGACTGATCCAAAAAGGATCCAAAGAAGACTAAGGACAACTTAGAACTTGTAAAAGCAACTCAGGAAGCTCAGAATGGCCTCAATAGATAGAGAAATGGAAAAAAAAATCAAAGTTCTCACAACTCAGTGAAAATGGCATCATCGCGAAGAGCGTGTCGCAAGATTCCAATGGCACAAATGGCTCGTCAAACGGAGTTACGGATCGAAAGATATTCATAGTCAAAGTTTGGTCAACCTAGCTCAGTCAGCAGGGGATGAGTCAGCATTCGTACTACTAACGTCAACATCAGTATGGATGATGTCGGCATCTTTATAGCATACATGGCACACACAGGAGGAGACATGTGTCATGCTGATGTCATCATGGTGACGTGGCAGCACCAGAGGCTGCCACGTGTCACTCATATTTGGCCTTGTTGGATCATTCTGTGGACCAGTAAAAATGTGCCACATGGTAGGCCATAGGATAACGTGGTAGGACGTACGGTGACGTGGTAGGTGATGGTACAGTTGGTTGATGTGGCCCAATGGTTGGTTTCCACGTGGCCCGGTCATGGGTTGCCACGTGGCAGTGGGAAAATGTCCAATGACAGCCCGAGAATGAAATTTCAAAAAAAACAAAAGGTTGGCGGGTCCGCCAAATCTGGTGACCAACCGACACATATAACCACTGCTAAATTTGGCAGAAACAACCACATTCAAATATATACATATGTTACAACAAACAAGACAAAAGGGGACGCCCACGGGCTCGACCCCGGGACCTCCCCCTCTATCCACACCTTAACACATGCTCTGTTAACCAAATGGTCAATGGCCTCTATTGTTTACAAAGCCCGGGAATATTACTTAAAAGTTGCATCCACCCAATGTTGAAGGAGGAGGCCCATGAGGGTACAGTCGGAATGCTTTTCGAGATAATTTTCTTAGCATTTATTGCAAGTTGCAAGGCACAGAAACCGAGACAGAGTTTCTCTTGGGCCTGGAGTGCCAAAGTCGGATTGAAGTGTGGATATAGTGATTTTTGGGTAATTTGATGCCATGAATTTAGTGGTGTTTTCTATTTTCTGATCTGAGCAAAACTTTTGTAGCTTGATTTCAAAATGAGGTATACTAATGTATTTTTCCAAATTCTTTGTTGAGTTAATAAAAAGGCCTACCCATTTGAGAGCACGACTCGGAGACGTAGTCCACTAGGGACGAACTTCGTTATCAAGTTTTTTGTGTTCAGATTTGATGGTTATGTCTCTTCATTATTGAGTTTTTCCTTCTTTAATAATGTAATTTAATTTATGCTTATTTAATGCAATTCCTTATAAGTCACTTCGATGAAAAGATCCTGAATCATATTGGTATCAGAGAAGTCATCCTTGAATTGAATTGTTGAGTGTGAATTCTTACTAGGGCCAAGCATAAGTAGGGTGAAGGAACTCTTAAGACTTTCAATCCCAAAGTTGGTCGTGCATCCCGAAGGAAGAAAATGGAAGAAGAGGACAAGCGAGATGAACAAGAGAAAAACTTCCATATGGTCTTTTATCACATGTCAGAAATGGTCGAACGAATGTATGGAGACTACGAGAAGAGGATGAAGAAGAAAGGGAAGAAAAAGGAAGCACATGTTGATGATGATGTTTCGATAAATCAAGGGGCTGGAGGAGACCCTTTTGAGCCTCCATCTTCACCATCACATTCTAGTTCTTCTTCCTCTGAGCATTCTCATCATTCTCATCATTCTAGCCATAAAGCCTCTTTTAAGAAACCATTATTAAAGCTTGATGTAAAATTTTCTTTACCTATGTTTAATGGAGATGTTAATCCTAAAAATCTAGATAATTGGATCCGACAGGTTGAAGTATATTGTCGTGTTCAACATATTGATGAAGAGGAAGTTAAAGTGCAATTGGCTTCTCTTCAATTGGAAGACACCACTCTCGTATGGTGGGAGAGAAAACTTCAGGACATAAGTAAGTGTGGTAATCTTATTTCCTCATGGTCGGAATTTAAATCAGTGATAAGGAAGCCATTTTATCCATTGGGTTATTTACATAAAGCAATGATGGAATGGAAAACTTTAAGGCAAAGTAAAGGTCAAACTGTACAAAGTTTCACAGAAGAATTTAGGAAGAAATATCTTGCATTAAAAATTCCTTTGGATTCTTATGAAGCTTTAATGAAGTATATTGGCACACTTCACAGTTATATTCGTCATACTTTTCTATTTTTTAAGCCCACTAGTCTTGAAGAAGTTTGTGTGCAAGCCACTCACCTTGAGAACAGGGGAAAACATGTTCAAGAAGATCCCACAAAGAAACCTTCCAATCTCCCGCATAAGCCATTTAAGAAGTTTATAAGGAAGGACAAGAAGACCGCCATAGTGATGAGAGAAGGAGGAAATCCATCTTGCACTCATTGCAAGAAAAGTGGCCACGATGATGAACATTGTTGGAAACTAAATCTAGAGAAGAGACCGAAATAGTTCGGTGGAAAGGGAAAGACAAAAATCTTTGCTACAGTGCAACAAGATCTTGGTTCTGATTCAGGAGACGAGGGAAATATCATAGTGGTTGGAGTACAAGTTAAAGATTCCCTTCACGCTAGTTCAAATTCCAATAATGAATCTCATGATGATGAATGAAAGAGGAATGAATTATTTCACATAAGAGTTGTATCTAAACACACTAAGATAGATACATTATTTGATCTGGGTTCCCAACTAAACTTGATATCTGAAGCACTAGTCAAAAAGATGGGTCTTGAAATGAAACCACATCCAAATCCTTATCCTCTTGGTTGGGTATGTGATAAAGCAAAAATTAATGTCACCAAACAATGTAGGGTCAGATTTGTTATTGCTTCAAAGTTGATTGATGAAGTGGATTTGGATGGTGTATCACTTGATATATGTGGCATAGTGTTGGGGAGTCCTTATCTTTATGATAGAAAAGAAGTCGTCTTTCGTCATGAGAACAAATACCACCTTACTAAGGGGGGAGTGGAATATATTGTTAGAGCTCACAACATGAGGGTAAACACAACACTTGTTAGTGCAGGACAAATGAAGAGAATCATAAACACTAATAAGAGATATGTACTCATGGTTGTAAGGGAGAAAGATGTCGGAACATCTGATTCTTTCCAAGGATGTGATCCTTCTCATAAGAAAGAATTATTTGATATTTTTTCTAAGTATGATGATATTTTCTAGGAACCATATGGATTACCTCCAAAGAGGGAAATCCAACATGAGATACATCTTCAACAGGATTCTCCTCTTCCCAGTGTGGGCATGTACTGGATGTCAGTTGTAGAGATGACAAAGATCAAGAAGTAGGTACAAGGCTTATTGGATCAAGGGGTCATCATGCCCAACTCATCTCCTTGTGGTTCTCCGATTGTGATGGTTCCAAAGAAATATGGCACATGGTGAATGTGTGTCGATTATCGGGCCTTAAATAAAATCACGGTGAAAAATTGATACCCTCTTCCTCGTATAGATGATTTACTTGATCAATTAAAGAATGTTGTTTAATTCACTAAGTTGGATTTGCGCAGTGGATACCATCAAAACAAGATGCATGGAAGACTTCCTTTAAAACCAAACAGGGATTGTTTGAGTGGTTAGTTATGCCATTTGTGCTTTGTAATGCTCTGAGCGTGCGATGAATGATGTATTCAAGCGTTTTCTAGATTATTTTGTGATTGTATATTTAGACGACATTCTTATTTTTAGCGGGACTTGGGATGAACATGTGAGGCATGTAAAGCAAGTATTGGATACTTTGAAAAGGGAAAATTTCTATGTAAAATTATCCAAATGTGAATTTGGTAAGACTGTACTTGTGTACTTAGGTCATATTGTAGGAGGAGGACATTTAAAAATTGATCCTTCCAAGATTGACGTAATTGTAAATTGGAATGAGCCCAAAAGTGTAACCTAGATACAAAACTTCTTAGGTGCAGTCCAGTATTGGAGGAGGTTCATTTCAAACTTCTCCTTCATAGCAACTCCTTTGCATGCCTTAACCAGTGTGAAGAACACTTTTCAATGGGGAGGAAAGCAACAAAAATATTTCGACACCTTGAAGGAAAAGATCAATACCGCACCAGTATTAGCACTGTTGAATCTTCAACAACCCTTTGATATCGAGACATATGCCAACAAATACTCCATGGGTGTAGTATTGATTCAATATCGTAAGCCTATCTTTTACCACTCTGAAACTTTTAACCAAGTTGTTGTTAACTATCCTACATATGATAAAGAGTTGTATGCATTAGTTCAAAGCGTAAAGAAATGGAAGCACTACTTATTAGGGAAGGAAACAATCATACATACAGATCACCAACCCTTACAGTATCTCCAAGCACAAACCAAACTGCAACAATATCGACATTATATATGGATGTGTTTTCTACAAACATTTCATTTGGTAATCAAGTACAAAAAGGGTACAAGTAAAAAGGTAGTTGATATGCTTTCTAGAGCTCCTATCGTTGCTTCTATTATTTTGAAGAATACTTCTTTATCTCATGATAGCTATGTGGAACAATATGCCATTGATGAAGATTTTAAAGAATTATATGAGAAGCTAACCCATGGTGCACAAGTAGAGAACTATTGTCTACAGGTAAAACTACTCTACCATCTTGGAAAACTATGTATTCCTACAAGTGAACGAGTCCATGTAATACGAGAAGCTCACGCTTCTCTTGTGTCTGGGAATTTTGGGGTAGGGAAAACTATGGATCATTTACAGAGGCTTTTTTACTAGCCTCAAATGAAAGCAATTGTAACTAAATATGTAAAGGGGTGTGTGATTTGTTCTACTTGTAAGCCCACTAATAGAAAACTGGGGCTATACTCACCACTACCTATTCCATCCCATCCATGCGAAAGTGTCTCCATGGATTTTGTAGGGGGGTTACCAATGTCGAAAGGGGGTCATGATTATTTGTATGTTGTAGTGGATAGGTTCAGCAGGATGTGCATCTTAATGCCATGTAAAAAGTAGATCATTGTTCAGAAGACTACTAATATATTCTTTCAGTATGTTTGGTTTCACTTTGGGTTACCCACATCTATTATCTCAGATTGAGATACTCGATTCCTTGGGGATTTTTGGACAAGCTTGTGGAGGATGATGGACACCAAATTGAAGAGGAGTGTTTCTTTCCATCCACAGACCGACGGAAAGATAGAAGTTGTAAACCGAACAATGGTACTTTTGCTTCGAGGCTATTGCAGAAAGAATCCCAAGTTATGGGATGAACAGATACCCTATGTACAACATGCTTACAACTGAGCCTTACATTCCTCCACTCAGTGTTCACCTTTTGAGACATGTTTTGGGTACCTACCTAAAGTTCCTTTGGACTTGATGTATGGGAGAGATGTTGATTCAAATGAAGAAATAAATGAGGATACAGCCCGCAATTTCATCTAGAGGATCCAACATGTACACCAAGCAGTCAGGGAACAATTGGATAAAATTCAAGCACAGTGTAAAGCTCGGCTTGACAAACATAGGGTTGATCATCATTCCAAGTTGGAGATCAGGTATGGATTAACATCAGCAAGGAGAGATAGAAGGGTGAAGGAAAGAAACGCAAGCCCATTCATTATGGACCCTTCACTGTTTTGGAGAAAAGTGGTACGGATGCTTTTCATCTGGATCTTCCACCTTATATGAAAATTTACTCAGTTGTAAATATAGAGAACTTGAAACTTTTTTAGCCTCCCATGATCATGGATTAGGATGAGGAATTTTCAATACCTTCAGTTGATGAGTTTTCTCCTAAGTACTTGGATGAGTTAAAGGAATATATCATCCCGGACATAAGGACAATGACTTCACACAAGGTTGATGTTGATTATCTTTGACTAGGCTTAAAGGGCACACATCCAAGCAAGGCAAAGTGAATTGAGAAGGACAGGGTGAGGGAACTCTTCCCTGACTTATATGTTGTTTGATGAAAGATTTTGGTGGTCCAAAAATATCTTAGTGGGAAGGTGTGATCCAAAAAGGATCCAAAGAAGGATAGGGACAACTCAGAACTCGTAGAAGCAACTCAAGAAGCTCAAAATGGCCTCAGCAGACAGAGAAAGGAAAAAAATTCAAAGTTCTCAAAACTCAGTGAAAATGGCATCATCGTGAAGAGCACGTCGCAATATTTCCAACAATGCAAATGTCTCTTCAAATGGAGTTACGGATCGAAAGATATTTGCAGTCAAAGTTTGGTCAACTTAGCCCAGTCAACAGGGGATGAGTCAGCATCCGTACTACTGACGTCAGCATCAGTACGGATGACGTCAACATCCATACAACATACATGGCACACGTAGGAGGAGACACATGTCATGTTGATGTCATCATGGTGATGTGGCAGCACCAGAGGTTGCCACATGTCACTCATATTTGGCCTTTTCGGGTCATTTCGTGGACCAATAAAAATGCGCCACGTGGTAATCCGTACAGCCACATGGAAAAATGTACGATGATGTGGAAGTTCAAATGATGACGTGGTAGGTGATGGTACAGTTGTTTGATGTGGCCCAATGTTTGGCTGCCACGTGGCCTAGGCATGGGCTACCATGTGGTAGTGGAAAAATGCCCAATGACAGCGCGAGAACGAAATTTCAAAAAAAACAAAAGGTTGGCAGGTCTGCCAAATCTGGCGACCAACTGACACATATAACCATTTCTAAAGTTGGCAGAAACAACCACATTCAAATATATACATATGTTACAACAAACAAGCCAAAAGGGGAGGCCCGTGGGCTCGACCCCAAGACCTCTCCCTCTATCCACGCCTTAACACATGCTCTGCTAACCAAATGGCCATCGGCCTCCATTTTTTACAAAGCCTAAGAATATTAATTAAAAGTTGCATCTTCCCGATGTTGAAGGAGGAGGCGTGTGAGGGTACGGTCGACACTCTTTTCGAGATAATTTTCTTAGCATTTATTGCAGGTTGTAGGGCACAAAAACCGAGACAAATTTTCTCTTGGGATTAGGAGTACCATAGTTGGATTGAAGCGTGGAGACAGTCATTTTTGGGTAATTAAGCACCAAAAATTCAATGGTGTTGTCCGTTTTCTTATCTGAGAAAAAAATTTGCAACTTGATTTCAGAATGAGGTATACTTGTGTATTTTGCCAAATTCTTTTGTTGAGTTAATAAAAAGGCCTGCCCATTTGAGAGCAGGACTCGGAGACGTAGTCCACCAGGGACAAACTCCTTTATCAAGTTTTTTGTGTTCATATTTGATGCTTATGTCTCTTCATTATTGAGTTTTTCCTTCTTTAATAGTGTACTTTAATTTACGCTCATTTAAGGCAATTCTTTATAAGTCACTTCGATGAAAAAATCTTGGATCATTGACGGTATGTTTCTTTTTCTCCATAAACATTGAACAAAACAACTGCACATGATGCAATGCACTCCAATTCCTTCCAACTAATGTTTCATCATGTAGCTTTGTTGCTATCCCACTTGTTCAAAATTATTTTAAAGAATTTTTACAAATTATGATTTTTTTTCATTTATTTATTTATTTTGTTTTGTTTAGAAGATGATGTTAATAAAGTATTGAAGGGGTGTCACTATTAGAGGTTGGGGGTTTGCATATTTGTCCTTAAATCCATGGACAATACTCTTTGACCCTATGTTATTATAGGCTGTTAAGAAAATTCCTATATACGTTAAACCCTCAGTCTCCCCATAAAGTTATGGTTTGAAATAAATAAATACAAATGAGAGACATTGGGGATGCCTTGGGGAAAGGCAATGGATGTGCATAAATCCTTTAATATGAGCATTTATTAGAGGGTTCTTAGGATTTTGATTGAAATAGATATTAGTGAGAAGCTGCCAAATTCTCTGGATATTGTTGTGGGGATTTTAATTCATATACAACTACTAGATTATGAGAAATTTTCCTACTTGTGTGTGTGTGTGATGTCATATATATGCTCATATATATGAAAATAGCTCTCATGATTTTATTCATAATGCAGGGAAAATAAATAAAATTTCAAATTCAGGAAAGGAGCTCGTTCAATAAGAAGACTTTTTAAAGGATCCTTTGACTCAAAACTTTGTTCAAGGGACTAGTCGTATCCTCTTAGGAGCATAAAAATATGAAATTCCTTGTATAAGGGGTCTTGAGGCAAATTTAGTGGAATCCCTATGTCAAAAATGGATTTTTTCAATGAATCCTCAAATATTCACAGGGTTAGAGGCTTCATTGGTTTTGGAGAATTTGGTGGTGACTCATCTCGATGTTTCCAATGTCATTCTAACACTTTTTTCAAGATTAGAGGGTCTAGTAGGGATTGATGTTAGTAATATCTGTCAAGTGGGACTCTACCCTAGTTAGTGTGCATGGTGGACGAAGTTGATTTGGTGCACCCAAATTCTTAGCATGGATGGGACACTTCAACAAATGTTATATCAAGTAATCCTTTTTCGCTCCTCACTAGTCCTAGTTCTCAATTTGAAAGGATTAGTTTGGATTAAAGTAACAAGAATATTTGGCCACCTTCGTTAGAAGTCCTAGCTGAGATCCCAAAGGTTCAAACTCATTCTAGGGTTTCAAGCTCTAGAAAGTAAAACCCTTAATCCCAACCCGAGAAGGAAATCTAAATCTTCCTTGCATGGGAGTTGTCTATTGAAAGAGTTTTTCAACTTTGATGACTCTTGTCATGGTGAAATTGGTTTAGAGGAGGTTTTTGAATTAGGATCTTCTTGTAGATACCCATTGAGACCTAGTAATGGGGATAAGGCTTTGGTTGAAAAGAGTTCTACAAGGGGTTTGGTTTAGGCCTTAACTTAGTCAAGAGCCCTACTTCTTCCTCTATTGGAAGGAAATCATCTTTGCAACATGCTTAGAAGAAAGCCATGAAGGAAACCAGACAGGTGAAACAAAAATCTCTTAAAGGGACCGTTAGAGTAGGACATAAGCCTAGCATGGTTCCAAATGATCATTCTATCCTTGAACGTTTGAGGTCTTGGAAGTTGGTGAGTTAAAGAATTACAACAATTTATGAACTATTGAAGCCTCTAACTTATACTTAAATTATCAACTAGGGAGCATAATCTTGTGAGTTGTTGTGCATTGTATATGCAACCATAAAGGATTCAAATTATACTAAAATTTCATTCCTCTTAATCTATGAATGTTATGGAAATAAAACCAATTCTTGAAATTAAATCACATGCTTATAGAAAGTAAAGCTAGTTTTATGAAAGCAAGTAAATTGATTCCTCAACCAACCACGAGATCATGGTATTTTGGAAGAGAAATCACATACCACCCAAAGTTGGAAAGTGGGAAATCTAGTCTATAACATGTTATTCAAATCAATACATTGATTCATCAACCAACCACATGATCATGTCATGCAGGAAGATGAATATGTAAGTAATTGCAATTGCAGAATCAATGCACAATGTGTTGATACTAAGAGGGGGGTGAATCAGTATCAAGTACAATTTAAAAAAAAATTCAACTTATACTTAAACCATTCAACTATATCCAATGAGCAATTAACAATAGTATAAGAGTTACACCAATACACCATTTACAATACATGAGAAATAATCAATAGTTATTGTTTAAGGGAAGTAATGACTTCCAAAGGTAGCTACAGCTTCCAAATGTAAAGGGAGGGATAAACCTCCAAGAGGAAGATACAATCCTCCAATATCAAGAGAGAGTTGAACTCTCCATCCT